>BQNB010000834.1:0-151854 GCA_026074375.1 Tanacetum coccineum
AAAAAAAACCAAACTGTCAATTAGGCATACATTTAACGTTTTACACATGCCTAGCATTGCTCGTGATCCTTTTATACAATAATACACATTAGCAATCCTCATTAGCGACATATGTAGGCCCTATTTATATATATTAAGTTTTAACAGCTGCTATGAAATAAAAGGATATCAAAATAGTTTTTGTGGAAGAAATCTCCCTGAGATATACCATGTGTTGCTCCTATTGTCTTTTGTTTTATATCAGTGCTTTTAGAAGTAAATAAAAGTGATTGCACAAGATCATGCCATCATATTACACCAACAATATAAATCATAGTTGCATAATGTATGATCTATTGGTGTACCAACAACTAAGCTCATGTGTGTATACATAATACATACATAGAGAGAGAGACATAGACCTTGGTCCATGAATGTGGTCTGGGTATCAAGGAGGGCAAGCTTCCATTGTAGGGCACAGCTTTAAATTGTATAGGACCTGCTTCATTCCAAATTTAAGAGTAAAATATGACAAAGGCGTAATGTAGTTAAAAAGTAGCTTTCATGAAATTCATTGTCATCATAGTTTATTTATTCTTAAGGGTGTGTTTGTTTTTAACGAAAACGTCTGAACCGCCTATGACTCTTACTCAGTCAGACGCGGTCAGACAAAAGGGTTGTTTGTTTTTTTGTCAATCAGACGCTAGCAAATGTATATGTCTTACTGAAGTCAGAGTTGGTGATCATGTCTTACTAGCTCTTAATCATGCAAATGCTTCATTCATCTCCCAAGTTTGAGACTAGGGTGTTGTTTGTTTCGTTAAGATGTTTTTGTTCTGAATCTGACTACCACATCTTACTGGTAAGAGGTGGTTATAATGTCTGAATTTGAATGAAAAATGTTGTTTGTTTTTTCATAATTGTCTGAATGGTTTTAGTTGTCCAAATTTTAAAATATATATTAAAGCATAACAATACGATCAATAAGTAGCTTGAATAAACATGGAATAAAACATTTTTAACAACTCAAACAAGTGCAAAAAAAACTTATTAGGTGTATATTTATATAACTAATTTTTGTTAACATGTAGTAAATGATTTTTAATATTCGATGTGTTTTTATTAAAGCACTTGACATGTTATAAATAGTTTAAATCACCGAGATCACAACATCGAAAATATTAACACTACAGAATTACGGTTTAAAAACGCACGATACTTTACAAAGTTATATTAAATATTCACGTATTCTTAAATTATATGATATTTATACCATTATACAAATTCAAATATTTAAATAATAAAAAAACATTGAATATTATTTTTTATGCAATATTACATCTACTATTATAAAAAAATGTATGTTATATACCAACTATTAATACTCCACTCACTCAATTCATGGATAGTTCAAAATTTATTTTTACTTTAAATAATAGTCAAAGTTTCCTGCTTTCCAAAACCTTTTTTCTCTTCCCAAGTACGTCTTTTTCATTATTTTATCTGGCGAGAGAAGTCACTGAAAAAGTCTGTCAGTAAAAAAACATCGAGTGTTTTGAGTGTGGAGGGTTTTAAGGGTTTGGATGGGACTCAGTGGCGGAGCCAGGAAATTCGATCACGGGGGGCATCGAGCAACAATAAAGCTTTTCATGTATCGTTAAACAAGTCGGGTCGGGTATTTAAGTTTGAATAAAGGCAACAAAATGCTCTATTTCGATGAAATTATTATAGGCTAAAAATAAACGAAAAACTAAACACAACTAATATCATACAAATTATATAAAAGTGCTTGCGATTTAATATGACTATTCTATCAAAACTATAACATTTTCAAAATAAGTTATAATTATAAAAACGTGATGGAAGAACTCCTACATTTTTCATGTTAAACCTCTCAAAATATATGAAAATTCTATCTGTTTTAAATTTGTAGAGAGCCACAAAGTATAAATTATACTGTACCAAAATTTCTACACACTGCTACACATATGCAAGTTACACAAGACTCCAAGAAAGATAAAAAGGTATTGAGAATATTATATTAAAATTACTTTGTAAATAAGTACCAGTATATAAAGCAAAGGACATGCCCCACAACCCAATCCCCAATTCCCATTTCACATTTTCACCTTCTCTCTTCCCACTTATAATTAACATCTTCACCTCCATTGTTTCTGACGACAGTGCAGCCGGAAAAACAATCTATGCGTTTAAGAGCTTTGTTTTTTTTAAACTTTGAGATTGTAGAGGGCACTTTCACAATTTACTTGAGGGCACTAGTCCTATTTGTATCAATATCAAATTTTTTCCTATGTATTTTTTATATCTGTAAAATCTTCATTGGGGCCTTTCATATAGCTCCGCCCCTGGGATGGGTTGAAGACTCATAAGAGTTGAAAGGTTTTTGTAAGAATCAGACGCATTAAGACATAACCACCACTTCTAACGGAGTAAGAGCTTTAACATCTTCCCTCATCTGACTCGCAAAGAAAAAACAAACATAGGTGTGGTCTGACCGCGTCTGACTGAGGAGGTCGTCAGAGGCAGTGAGACTTTTTTTTGGCAAAAACAAATGGCATAAATAACAAAACAAAGATCTCAGGTTCCTAAAGTAACTTTCACAAAATCTTTAAAGATTTGAATTGACCCATCATCGATCTTTCCTTCAAAATAAATAAAAATATCACCTTAACGATAACAACAAAACCATTACAATAACTTGTTCTTAAAAAACGATTCTTGGTTCTGTGTCGTTGGGTTGTGGTTATAGTTTACAAAGTTGAACTAAGAACCAAAATGAGAATCATCAAGATTAAAAACTTACCCGAGATCTTTTAAAACTTCGGATTTGAGAAGCAAACAAGAAAAAAAAAACACCACTTAAAGATAAGTACATAAGGGTGTTCTTGTTTATTTTTCCTGTGATAAATAAAAGGGAGAGCATTAAACAAATTGGTGGTTGAGAGAAAAAAAGAAAAGGGAGACGGATATTGTTTTAGGGCAACCACTAACTTGTTTAATTGCTTAAAAATGTATTATACTTGTCACTTTTTATTATTGTATGTAGACAACTATTTTTTTTGCCATTGTGTCGTTCAACTTTTAAATTCGTGCTATTGTGTGTATTTTGTGACCATTTTACCCTCACTTTTTTCAAATTTTGAAAGGTAAAATGGTCATTTTACATGCAGAAATAGTCGCAGAATACACACAATAGCACGAATTCAAAAGTTGAGCGACACAATGGCAAAAAAAATAGTTGTCTACATACAATGACAAAAGGTGACAAGTATAATACATTTTTAGGCAATTAACCCTTCTAGTATATATTTAGGTTTAGCATTTTTTTACTTTCTTTAAGGTTGTTTGTATTAATTCTTGTGTGGGCTAAGTAGTAAAAGGTTAAGATAAATTTGGGCCAAATACACTCTTTGAGAGTTTGAGTAGCGTTCTTTTATCCAATGTTTTGAAATCCGATTCGATCTGGTCGGTTCAACCGGTTGAACTGATTTCGATCGAGAAAACGAGTCAAATTAAACCGGGTTTTATATTTTCGAAACCCGGTTAGACCCTTCGGGTTTCGGTTTTTTTGTGTTTTATATTCATTGCAAATATTTTTTTATTTTTTGCTGTGGAAGACCGGGTTGACCCGATGGTCAAACCGGCAACCCGGTGACTCGACCGGGTAGATTAGAGACCCGGTTTTTAAAACATTGGTTTTATCATTTGAATTGACTCGAATATTAGAATTATCGAAGAAAAATGAAACGTTTTGGAACTAAGAATTATTTGAACTTGTAAAGGAAATGGGGGAAAATGAAATGTGAAACTTATGTTTTGTTCTGAAACAATTCGTATAATAGTTTTTTAGTATGTTAAATTTAAGATATATATATTTTCTAATGGTTTATTATAGTGTTAAATGTGTTATACAAATGTTTTGTTTCCTCTTCACACAAACTATTTTTTCATCGTATTGTTATGATTTAATATATATTTAAGAAGAGACAAATAAAATCATTCAGACAATTATACAAAAACAAACAACAATATTTCATTCAGATTCAGACTTTATAGCCACATCTTACTGATGTGGTAGTCAGATTCAGACCCAAAACATCTTAATGAAACAAACCAATAACCCTGCAAACACCTCAACCACTACATTTACACTTTAGTGTTTGGATCTTACAATGTTACAAGAAACAAAGGGCTAAATTAAACTAGATTACTAATTAAAGAAAAACCTTAATAATAAATACTCCCTCCGTCCCATATTAAGTGTCTATTTTTGACTTTTTAAATTCTTTTTTCTTCAACTTTGACCTTAATTATTTTTTCTTATGTTATATGATACTCAATGCAAAATATATGAATGGATAGAGTTTCGAATGTATTTTTAATTGGTATAATTTTCAGTAAGCATTATATAACATAAAGAAAAATATTTACAGTCAAAGTTTATGAAAAAAGAATTCAAAAAGTCAAAAATAGACACTTAATATGAGACGGATGGAGTAATAATTACCAATCTCATAGAGGATGCCAGAGATAGAAGAACAACCAGGACCACCAGCAATCCAAAGCATGAGAGGATCTAGGCCAGGATTCGATTCCGACTCTATGAAGTAGTAAAACAACTGAACATCCTCATTATCACCCACACCAACATAACTACGTACATATCATATATAAACATCATGCACAGTCACTTCTAAGTTTGTTGAAAGGAAATTACATATATATCGACACTAAAATAGCGCATAGACCTCATAGAGATCGGGGGGAACACATCATGGCAGTATGGATGAATGACATCTCATTTCTAAGTTAGATGGTTGCGCTAAAGTAATATCTGACAGTTATATAACCATTTATGACTCTAATATTCTATTAATTGATATAATCCCATCACTAGTATACACTATATACTACGTCCTTCGATACAAAAATCTACTTCTACAGCGCCTAAGGAGTCATCTGCACAGTAGATCAGGCTATACGCTATCGCACATTGCCAAGTGCGATTCAGCAAGTGGTAGAATATATATGCACGAAATAACGAGTACCCAGTATCGAGATTAAAAGGAAGAGGTCCTTGAAAACCAGGAAGATACTCTACTTTGCCCATAGATGGCGACTTTGCTGCATGAAAATTGAAGATGATCAATAGGAAGATGATGACGAGAAAACGTTGCATGATGTTGGGTATGTCTTATCTTGAATTGTAATAAAATGGTTATATGTGATAAGACATATGCTTTTACTTGTCTCTATATATCCAAAATAGATGTGCCAGTACTAGTGAGTGGTCCGTTTACACTTGGAAAGCTACAATAGTAAAGTATCACGTGATTCACATTCCCATCTTAATTCTCACTTTATTTCTAGTCAACCTAGCTTCTTATTGCAAACAAATTTTATAAGGTCGGATAAAGTCACGACAATATGGCCCCAACTAGAGATGGAAATCATAATTCACTTCGGTTGATATTCATTAAGCTCAATACAGATAAATAATTTAATTCGTTAATGGATATTAATCCCAACTTATCTATTATACACTATAAAAACTCGATTTTCATGAAATCAAGGTATTCGATTAATCAATGAGAGGGCTCTATTTCGGAATGGAGACTTCTCATTGGTTGGTTGGTTTTGCTGGTAAGAAAAAATCGTGATTTTTTCTTTTTTTCTACAAACGTAAACGTGTCGAAAACGAGAAGAAAGAAAGTTTTGTGCTTGCGCAGAGGCGGTTTTGGAGACTTTGGTGACGAAAGTGCAAATGTTACGCATCAGAATCACGTTCTAGAAGGATACGAAAAAGGCATTTATCCTCCCGATATCTTTTCTAAATTTAAATTGCGTGCATATCTATTGGGGAGGAAACCCTAATCCGAGGCCTATATATACACCCATCCCAAGGGCTCCTCATCCTTTGTTGGGAATTACGTTTTCCTAACTTAGTACCGACAGTACAAATAGTTAGTACTGATAGTTATAGTTAGTACTGACAGTACAAAATGTTAAGTACTGATCAGTTAGTTAGTACCGATAGTAGAAAATAGTTAGTACCGTTTAAGAGATATGTAAGAGATATTTTAGGAAAAGATATATACGCGTTTTGTAAGCCTGTTAGGGTTTATCCTTGGTCTATAAAAGGATCTCTCTTGGCATAGTTAGATACACGAGCTCAAGATATCTCATACAAAATCATATCTCAATAGTTAGTAATCTGTAATCACTCAAAGCAGATTAATAGAAATTATTATTTAGTTCTTCAGTGTTCTTCTTAGTACTTGTGTTAAGATTGCCGCATAACACATAGTATTCATAAATCGTGTTTCTTATAATAAACTGTATTTTGTACATCTGGCTATCATCCTTATAGGCTGCAGAGAATTATTCTACAAGGATCTACGTGGTATCAGAGCCTGTGAGAAACTCTGAATAAGAAGAACAATCAAAACTCAAGTTATAAACATTCATCCTTCAAAACTAACTGTCTGCTCACAAGGATGAATTCCCCCCACCATCACCTTCACTCTCCTACCTTCATTCACCACAAACACCAATCCCAACAAATCCTTCATACAGTATCAACCATCAACCTGCCTATTCTCAAAAAAAGGAGAATTTGATATATGGGTTATGAAGATGGAAACTATTTGCCATACAGAATATCCAATCTGGGAGGTTATACAAATGCGGAATGGTCCTGTATCACTCACTACAGGATACACAAGGCAAATTAGGTTTTGCCTCCAGAACTGCAAAAGTAATTATAGCTAGAGAAGAGAGAGAAAAGCAAGTAACCACCTTGCTTTTATTGGCCCTACCCAGAGATCATTTGCAAAATTCAATAAGATGACTGATGCAAAGAAAATGTGGGATGCATCCAATATAGATTTGGTAGAAATGAACGAATCCAAGAAGATGCAAAAGTATATCTTGAAGCAACAGTTTGAAGGATTCTCTGTATCCAACACAGAAGGGCTTCACAAAGGCTATGACAGGTTCCAAAGTCTTCTGAGTCAGTTAGAGATTTCATGGGTAGAGGTTGTATCTACTGAGGGATTGCAATCGTAAAATTCTAGATCTCTACCTTATGCATGGAATTCTGCGGAAACAAAGATGGGGCAGAACTGGACAGAAGAGGATTTAAGCTAATTGGTGGGACAATGATGGAAAAATTTGTGATGCTCAGAGAGATAACTTTGTGATGCATGCATAGAAATAAGGCATATTCTCAAGGTCTTAAGGAGTTAAAGCACGGTTAGTTAGTTGCTCATCAGCAAGGACATATTTAGTATGAACAAAGATAAATTTATGAAGATAGATTTAGATGGATAAAACAGATTGTTTCAACATACTATAAGAACATTATTAGCAGAAGCTCAAAAGAAAAGAAGATTTAAAGGCTAAAGTAGAAAAATGGCATAATCTCTTTCTAAGAATCTTAGATAAACTGGCTAAATACCCAAATGAGTGCTAATGGATAAGTTTGGGCTTGTGGGTATGGGGGATTCACAGATATGAGGGATTTTGAGCTAATGAAAAATGATGTGTGATAGTATTTGTTTTTATGAATAAAGAGAGTGAGTTAGAAAAACAACCTTTGTATGATAGGTTTGTTACAGCAGATGGAATGCATGCTGTACCCCCACCCATGACAGGAAATTATATGCCATCTGGACCTGAGATTGAAGTAGATTACTCACAATTTACATATGGTCCAAAACAGACTCAACCTAGTGAATCTGAATCCCAAACAAGTGAATTTGATACATGTGAATCTAACATTAGTACAGAATACCATCTGAATTAGTGTCTGAACAATGTTGTCAATAATCTAATATAGAATGTCAACCTAGGTTGGTCTGATGCTCCTATTCATTGAGTGGTATGAATCAGGATAGTGAAGATGGACTTGGTGTATGATGTCTACACCAAGAAAGAACAAGAAACACCTAGTTTTGCTAACAAGCAAGTAAAAACTCCTAGGGAAACTATTAAGAATTAGTTTACACATAGTCAAAAACCTAAAGTTGATAAGACAGAGTTGGGGTATGGGTTTACTGTAAGAGCATGTTTTGTATGTGGAAGTCTTAATCATTTAATTAGAGATTGTGATTTCCATGAAAAGAGGATGGCAAGAAAAGCTGGGTTTAACAATGGTTGGAATATGTGCAAAGAGTGGAATAATAAAACCAATTTGTTCCTTCGCAGTACTAACTAGAACTGGTTAAAAATTCCGTTTAGTACGCTAGTGAAACCATAGAGTATTAAAAATTTTAGTACTGCTAGGCAAAGTTTTAATAGACAGACAGTACTAACTAGTACTGCCATGACAGTTAATACTATTAAACCTATCGTGAATAGAGTTAGACCAGCAAATGTTTTTCACAAAACTCATTCACCATCTTCAAGGCCTTTTAAAAAGACAACAGTACCTAGAACAGATTTTTCAAAACAAAAAGTTAATACTGCTAAGGTAAATGCAGTTAGTACTGTTGGGAGAAAAAGGGAAACTGCTGTTAAGTCCTCAGTAGGTTGTAAGTGGAGACCACAAAGATACAACTGGCACAATGTCTCTAAATACAATGGTGGATCCAGTTTTAGAATTTGTTACACTTTCAAAGATCCACTAGGCGACTCAAGCCCAAACAGGCTTGGGTCCCTAAGAGAAACTAATCTCTTCTATTTGATATACAAGACTATCCACATAGAGCTTTAAAGAATAAAGGAATTGTTGATAGTGGATGTTCCAGGCACATGACTGGAAACAAGGTTAGTTGCTCAAGGACATAGGCAAGAGGAAGGGATAGACTATGATGAGGTTTTTGCTCCTGTGGCCATGATTGAAGCTATAAGGATCTTTTTAGCCTTTGCCTCTTACATGGGGTTCATAGTCTATCAAATGGATGTGAAAAGTGCCTTCCTTTATGGAAAAATTGATGAGGAGGTATATGTGTCTCAACCACCAGGTTTTCTAGATCCTAAGTATCCTCAGAAAGTCTACAAAGTGGTAAAAGCTCTCTATGGGTTACATCAAGCTCCCAGAGCCTGATATGCTACTTTATCTACTTTCTTGTTAAAGAATGGCTACAGAATAGGTACCATTGACAAAACTCTCTTCACAAAGAAGGACAAACATGATATCATACTAGTTCAAGTCTATGTGGATGATATCATCTTTGGGTCTACAAAGAAATCTTGGTGTGATGAGTTTGAGGCATTAATGAAAAGTCAATTTCAGATGAGTTCAATGGGAGAGCTCACTTTCTTTCTTGGATTACAAGTCAAACAGAAAGCAGATGGTAGCTTTATTAGTCAGGATAAGTATGTTGCAGAAATCCTGATAAGTATGTTAAGACTGCTAGTACACCAATTGAGACTCAGAAGCCTTTAGTCAAGGATGAGGAAGCCAGTGATGTGGATGTCCATCTCTATAGGTCCATGATTGGCTCTCTAATGCACTTGACTGCTTCTAGGCCTGATATTATGTTTGCAGTCTGTGCTTGTTCTAGGTTTTAGGTCACTCCAAAGTCCTCCCATCTAAGTGCTGTCAAGAGAATTTTTAGGTATCTAAAGGGCAAACCCAAACTGGGTCTTTGGTATCCTAGAGTGTCTTCATTTGACCTGGAATCCTACTCAGATAGTGACTATGCTGGAGCAAATCTTGACAGGAAATCCACAACAGGAGGTTGTCAATTTCTTGGCAGGAGACTCATTTCTTGGCAATGCAAAAAGCAGACCATTGTGGCTACTTCTACTACAGAAGCAGAATATGTTGCTGCTGCAAGCTGTTGTGGGCAAGTTTTGTGGATTCAAAATCAAATGTTAGACTATGGGTTCAACTTCATGAACACAAAGATCTACATTGATAATGAAAGCACCATTTGCATTGTAAAGAATCCAGTATATCATTCCAAAACAAAGCACATTGCTATTAGGCACCACTTCATAAGAGATGCTTATGAAAAGAAACTAATTCAGGTGCTTAAAATCCACACTGATGACAATGTAGCTGATCTACTAACCAAGGCATTTGATGTTAGCAGGTTTCAGTTCTTGGTTGTTACTATTGGGATGATAAATCCATAAGCTGCATTGGTTAAAGGGAGGCAATATGATGTGTTGTATAGTTTGTATAAAGTTTTGTATGCAGAAACATGTTAACCATAGGTGATGCATTTCCAGAGGTTTGATAGAATTTAGAGAGTCATTGAGAAGAGTTACTGATGGTACTGAAGCACTCCTGATACCTACATTGTTCATTCTTTGGTTGGACAAAGTTAGTACCGACAGTGCAAAGTTAGTACCGCTGGGCAAAGTTTGTACCGCTATAGAGACGTTGAAGAAAAATACCGCCAAGGGTACAAAGTGTAAATTGAAACGGTTTCCTTGAAATTAGGTCTCCTAAACCTATATAAACCCATCTCAATTGCACAGTTCCTTACGCAATCTCTCTCAAATACATTCGTATCTACAAGCCCTAATATCTCTCTTAACGACGATCTCTCTTTCAAGTACAATGGCTGTTCTTGATTCATGTCCGAAGCATAACATGGTCGCATATTTGGAGAAGTCTGAAGGGAATGCAGAGTTTCACGAGATCATTGATTTTCTTAAGCGCAGTTCCATTCATCATGCTCTCACTGTAAGTCCTGTTGTATCTACTACATTTGTTGAACAGTTTTGGACGTCTGCTAAGTCCAAAATAATCAACAATGTTAGGCACATTACTGCCAAAGTAGCTGGCAAGTCTGTGTCTATCTCTGAGGCATCAATAAGAAGTGATCTTCTTTTTGATGATGCTGATGGGATAGACTCATTACCTAATCAGGCTATATTTGATGCTATACAGCTAATGGGGTATGAGGGGGATTTAACAGTGTTAACATTTAATAAAGCTTTGTTTTCACCCCAATGGAGGTTTTTATTTCATACAATTAATCATTGTCTTAGTTCCAAAAGTACCTCTTGGGATCAAATTCCTACTAACATTGCCACTGCTGTCATCTGCTTAACATCTAATCAGAAGTATAATTTTTCTAAATTAATTTTTGATGGTATGCTTAGACATTTAGATGCTAAGAAGAAGTTTGTAATGTACCCACGTTTTATTTCTATCTTTTTAGATAAACAACTAGCTAATGTACCTGTACCTTTAGATTCATTTTCCTGTAAATTATTTAACTAAGTAAAGTCTTTTTTCATGGATTAAAAAGGCAAACATTTCTAGGGTAAGGTCCATCCCTTTATTTGCTTCTTTGTTGGTACAACAAATCTGAGGATGGAGGGTGCTCTTCAGAAAGACATCTGAAACACAACCTCACCCTCTCCTGCTCCACACTCGTGAAGTACCAATTGTGCCACAGACTGACTCATCTCCTCTCACACTAGTGAAGTACCTATTGGCCATCAGAAGTGTCCACCCTAGACCTTCACCTTCTACTATCATTCCTGATTCTATTCCAGAAACTTCTGGTGGGAATCTTGGAGGTCATTCATCCAGTGATAAATCCCTTTCAGGGAATGAGGGTGAAATGACACTCCAAAGTGTCTATGATCTTTGTCTCTCTTTATGTACACAGGTTTCAGATCAAGCCAAGGAAATACAACACTTGAAGGCTCAGATCAAAAAGCTCAAGAAGCAAGCTAAACCTGTAATTCAAAACACCACGAGCTGGATGCAAAGTATCTACTTTGAAGCAAGACTGCAAAAGAAATAGATCCTCTCAAGAAAAAAATATGCGTACACAAGAGTACTGTATCCAAAAAGGGGAGGAAGTTTGCTAAAGGTAAATCTTCAGTTCAAAGAGATCCTCTATTTGATGAGATTCCTGATGATACAATTGATCATATGGAAACAGAGAATGCTCAAGATGTGGGGAGGACAAAAGAATTAGTGGGGGAAGAGAAGGAGAATGATGAAATATGGCTTTAGTATGAAGATGTACTTAGTTACTGACAAGAGAAAAAGTTAGTACTGACAAATAGAAGGAGAATGATGAAAATATGCTTGTAATGAGATTGTACTTAGTACTGGACAGGAGAAAAGTTAGTTACTGACAAGGAGACAAAACAAAGATTTTAGTCAAACTTGAGGGATTCCTAAGTTAGTACTGAACAGGCAAATTGGAGGTACGATGAGCAAATTGAAAAGTCTGCATGAGCAAAGAAAAGTACTGACGATCATACTGAAGAAGGAAGTCAACTCAAACTAATTTCAAACACCTAATTCTACAATATTTTGGAGTTGATGAAAAATAGCTTAAGGTTCTTCTCAACATGAGTCAAGCCAAAGCGTTTCTTGAGAGAAGGAAGGAAAGGTGTAGAGTGAAAGGATAATTAAGAAACGACAGACCTAGGCCGACTTCTACAAGAATCACTTTGACATTAAAGCCTCTCTTCCAAAATTGATCAAAAGACAAGGAAGATGAAAATAGAAGAGGAGGATTGAATCTGGAAAGTGTATCTGATGGTATTCCTGAGCGAGAAGAAATTTTAAACAGCTTGCAAGTGATGAAGAGATGGCTAGGAAAATACAAGAAGAGTGGGAAGGTGAAGAAGAAAGAAACAGATTAGCTGAAGAAAAAGCTACCAATGAAGCTCTCATAAGAAATTTTGATGACATAAAGGCAAGAATTGAGGCTGACAGACTTCTTGCTGAGAAGCTTCAAGAACAAGAAAGAGAGCAATTTACAATAGAAGAAAGAGCAAAATTCCTTCATGACATAATTGCTGCTCAAAGAAAATTCCTTGCTCAACAAAGATCAGAGGCCATCAGGAACAGACCACCTACAAAGAATCAACTGAGAAATCAAATGATGACCTACTTGAAGCATGTAGGAAACTTCAAGCACGCTGAATTGAAAATCAAGAAGTTTGAAGAAATACAAGCCCTATATGAGAAGATTAAGAGGTCAGATGAAGATTTTACTTCTATTGGGTCTGCTGAAGATGAAAGACTGATCATCAAAAGGAGGGATGAAGAAAAAGGAATTGTTTTTTTAATTCGTCCTAAAAGTGAAGTGATCAAGGAGGAAAGTAAAGAAGAAGTTCAAGAGGAGAGTAAAGAAGAAGAAAGTAAAAGGAAGAGAAAACTTGGTACTAGGAAAAAGATGAAGTCAAGGAAAAGAAGATTCATTCAAAACACTTCTGAAGATGATAGTGAGAAAGAGAATGATGAGCTGAGATTACATTTAACAATAGCTCCAGATGAGGAAAAAGAAGTGGATTATGAAATACTTGACAAGAAATATCCTATCAAAGAATGGAAAACAGAGTGCCTTGGAACTAAACCACAAGATGATAAAGCTGAACACTTAGAAGAGATAAATCAAAATGTGGTGATTAGAAGCAATGGACAAAAGAGATACTTTAGTACTTTGATGAAGGTGTTGTACATATTTGATAGAGGAAGAAGATTTGGATAGGTTGTGTATCAAGGTAATGGACAAATATCTAAGATGAGATACCTGAAAGGATTTGATAGAGTACTTTGGGGAGATGTTGATGGTTATGTTCAATCCAGATGATGAAGAAACAGTTTTGGAAACTCTTAGCTAGGATTGGAATATAGTGAGTATGATGCAACATGTCTTCAAGGGTACAACACCTTAGGGACTAAGGCGGAATAGTCATTCATATGCTTGTAGAGAAGACAGTATCCTTTGAGAATGAAAGGTCTGGTGCAAAGTGCTGGAATTAAGTTGGAGTCTGAAGAAGACCAGTAATATGGCATTAGGTTGATTAGATTTTATCAGATGTTACTGCAGAGTTTAGAAACCTGGAGGACTTTGATGGGTACATGAGGAGGATCTTTGAGTGTTGGTGTCAAAAACCAATACAAACATATGGTCTATCAGTTCACCTTGCTTAACAGGCATAAGAACTGGCTAGTCATAAGCAACGGCTTTGTGATAATGACTTCTCAAATACGTTTATGTTGACAATTTACCAAAAATTGTAGGGTTCTCAACTAAACCTTGCTTCATTGGTGTAGAGTTGGCTAGTCCAAGATCAAACTGTTTTGGTAAAGACTAAATCAAATCTGTTGATAGTGATAGTTTGCTAAAAAACTTATGGTTTATAAATGCATCATGTTATGGCAATGAAGTATTGGCTAGTCAAAGCTAACGGTTATTTGGTAAATGACAAATAAATCCGTTTGATGGTTGACAGTTTACAAAAAAACTGTATTTGTATGGTAATTAACTCACCATGTTTTTAAAATAAAGAGTTAACTATCCCAGAGCAAAATAGCTAACGGTATAATGAATATCAAATCCGTTAATGGCTGGGTAGTTTGCCGAAAAACTATATAAAGACAACTTAGTTGGTTTATTGCTTTGAAAAAAGTTGTTGCTGTGTTGCTGAAAAGCTAGTTGTGCTGAGAAGGACTAGAGTTTAATAAGATCAAGAAATGATAAAAGTGTTTGGATACATCCTCTATGCGTTAAGAGGTTAAAGAACATGAAGTTAAAAGAGTTCAACAATCATGTTTAGGGGATGATTGTTGGGAATTATGTTTTCTTAACTTAGTACCGACAGTACAAATAGTTAGTGCTGATATGTTATAGTTAGTTAATGACAGTACAAAATGTTAATTACTGATCAGCTAGTTAGTACGATAGTAGAAAATAGTTAGTACCGTTTAAGAGGATTGTAAGAAGATATTTTAGGAAAAGATATATACGCGTTTTGTAATGTTAGGGTTTATCCTTGGTCTATAAAAGGATCCCTCTTGGCATAGTTAGATACACGAGCTCAAGATATCTTATACAAAATCATATCTCAATAGTTAGTACACTGTAATCACTCAAAGCAGATTAATAGAAATTATTATTTAGTTCTTCAGTGTTCTTCTTAGTACTTGTGTTAAGATTCCGCATTAACACATAGTATTCATAATCAGTGTTTCTATATAATCAACTGTATTTGTACATCTTGGCTATCATCCTTAATAGGCTGCAGAGATCCATTCTACAAGGGACTCACATCCTTCATTAGCATTCGGTTATAACTGTTAGAAATTGAAAAAAGACTTGGTTACTTCCAAAATTGTAACTCGTAGCTCGTAGTCAATCGTTATGAATTAGTTAGGCTAACCGGGTCAACATAAGGCTCTCCTTGTCACACCCCACCAAGGCGGAAACGCAATGAGTAACATATTAATAAACATCACACAAGATGATAGATAAAACACCATACATGAATTAAGATAAAAGAAAATTTATCCGAATTACAACATTTCTAAGTACAAGTTTAAAAAGTACAAATGACAATAACTTGAAAGAAAGTAGACATCTTGAACATGTCCAATTGCAATGCACTAAGATTCCACCTTAAGAATGTCACCTGAAAAACATGATAAAAACGGTCAACTATCGAAATAGTTAGTGAGCTCACAGTATTATGTACACAAAATATAGTTTTAGAAAAGAGTAGATGTCCAAACATAGTTCCCAATTCAATATCAAGTTGTCAAAACAAGTCGTGAATCCAAACTGATTCAAATTTCCAAAGACAGTTCTCGTTACCCAAGTAACGTAATATAAATCAATGAATATGTATGCTATAGTGTTTATGTGATGCACTACTTAAATGTATTCAGCCTAACCGTTCCAAACATCCAATCAAGTTCTAGTTGTATAGTGTGGCACAAACACTTAGTACTATGCACCCTTGTGCGGGGAGTGAGGAGGGGCTAATCTCCTAATAGCTCTATCCATAAGTACTAACGTCTCAATCTCGTTGAGGGTGGAGGGGGAATGAGTTAAAAGTAGTGGCGGGTTTCAAGCATCAAACAACATACATATCAAGTTCAAAGTTCAAAGTTCAACACGTTCAAATCAAGTTCCATACATTGAAAACAAATTCTAGTTCAAATATGCTCAAAAGATTAATTAATTAAAAGTAAGAGCATAACAAACGACACATCATGCTTTCCACCCCAAAACATTTAAAACATGCAAAAAGGGGAATGTGAGAAACTCACCGTAAATAGAAGTATCGATCGAGAAAATCAACAAAGGAAGAAGAACACCAACAACTCAACCGCGACCTATAATTATAGTGGTCTGCGTATAAGAAAATATACTTCTAAGAAAATGCATATTTTGCATAAGTATAAAATATACATATATATTCCGACATATATGAAATCCTATATTGTAGAATCCATGTGCGCGCCAAACTTACTTATACCCAATAAGTGTTTCGCCTTAAGTTTAACTCCATTTTAACCCATTCCGACTAATATGTAATTTTAATGAAAATTACCTATTTTGACCCGTTATCAAGATTAAGACATCTAGACGCGAACAAAAGTGAAAGACTAACTTATTAGTTGTAAATTTCAGTTTTTGTTAATTTATTTTACGCCTAATCATTTGGTAAAACACTAATTGACTAATCTTAAAAAATTTTCCAAGTTTGATTTTTTATTATAAATTTTTCTTAAGTCTGACCCGTCCAAAACGACCCGCTAAAATACATTTTCACGCTTCGGACTCTAAAGCATTTTGATGTAAAACGACGTTTCCGGCAACTTTTTAGTTTTATCCGAGACCCAAAACTCTAAGGAAAATGATGAAAATGCCCTTATTAGATTCTGCAAAAAATTAATTTTTTAATAAGATAATGTAGCATCTAATCCTAAGTTTTTTTACCCGTTAACATGCGTTTTTAGATTTAGTTATCCTCGTGAAAAAAGATTGTTTCTTTTTTGCTTAATACGAAAGTAAATCCTGTTTCTAAAAGGGTGCTAAAAAGAAGGTTGTTTCCATCCAGGATCCTGTATCACAAATTTACCCACACATATTTCTTTCATTCTCTCTTCTTCTAACATAACCCACTTGTTTTTAACATCTTCGGCTCTACTACACCTACTTCCCATGGCAACTAACATACCACTCTAATCTGCCGCCTTACTCCTCATGCTAACCATTGAATTGTCGTCTCCACTCTTTTGATCCCTCCAACATGTTTTTTTATGTTGACTTCATTACCTCATCTTTGTATATGTATAAAACTGCATAAAAGTTACGGGTTTTTTCTCCTTTAAATTCCCTATTTAGATGGACTTGTCTTATGTTTTTGGAAATTTGTAGTAATTAAAGTTTGATTATGTATCATTTATACTTGATTTTTGATTCTTTTGGTTTCCAATACGAAATCATTGTTCTATCTATGATTTTAAAAACAAGGGTAAATCAACCATTTAGGTTTTGAGATTCTCATTCAGGATGAAAAAGAAACATGATATTTTCAGACATGATTATTTCCAGACAGGATTATTAATGTAAACGGGAACTATTTCCAGACAGGAAAAAAAAGAAACATTAGTTTTACTCGAGTCCCAAAACTCGACAAAAAATGATGAAAATGCCCCTGCAAGTTTATGCAAAAAACTATCATTTTTATTAAGAGTTGATTGGAATTTTATAGTTTTTCAAAACTTCAAATGGCAGCCAAACGTTCATTTTTAAGAGTTATCAAACGATCCATATATCGAATCGAAGCTACGGACATCCTCTACCATTTTCTTAAGCCCAAAATCAGTTTTATAATTTTTGACTCACCCGAAAACGACACGCAAACTTTCTCCTTAAGTGGGTATCTTTCAACCCCTTCAAAACTTCAATTTCTCGCGTTGCGAACATCGTCAACGCTCCTAAACTAACCTAGCCCTATAACTAAACATCTCAAAACATCAATAAACCTCAAAATGCGACATGCACCATAATCAATGGACTCACAATATAAGATCAAACACATGCATAGAATATATATTTAAATCGATGTAAAAGAGTAATAACAATAAGGAATGCAAGAGGAATCAAAACAATCAAACCCTCCTTGGGTTTGATCCTTGGCCGAACACCACAACACCCAAAACAAAGACCAAAAACTTAATTTTGTTACACCAAATCTTGTTTACACACTTAATATCAACTCCTTGTAACACCAATTACACAATTAGATTAAAACCCTTCAAAATCAAAAATCAAGAAATCAAGAACTTGAGAAAAATCATGCATGGTGGTTAAATCTTGATAAGGAATAATGGGGATTAGTTTATAAGTGATTTGAGATTTATTGGAAGTGATTTGGGATGGTTGATGATGAATTTTTGGGGGTTTCTGTATGGGTTTCGTTCGAACAGAAGAGAGGGAGAGGGACACCGAGATTTTTTTGTTAATTAGTATGTTTGTGTGTTTTATAAAGGAAGGAAATCTAATTATATGGAATACACTTCCTAGTTTGTATCGATTCTTAATTAAAATTTTAAGGGATGCTTAATTTGGGCTTATGTAGCCGAACAAGGGGGTGTGGGCTAGGCTTTGCATATTTGTTTACCTTGTATTACATAGATCTCGGCCCAATTATTCAGTTAACAGGTTATAAATTATAAAAACACTATTTTGATGCGGTTTCGACCAAAAACACGGGAAAGTCAAAAAGTACAAAAATAGAAATAAATAAGCTTTCAAAGCTAAAATATGGAATTATCAATTTCTCGAACGCTAAAACGGATAAATATCCAACGCAGGACTCGCGAATAATTAGAACAACGATTTTAATTAAATCCGACTAAAAATAATAAAATAGATTCTCTAAAATTTAGAAAATAAATTAAAGCTCGAGATAAATAAAGCTCTTTAATCCGAATATAAATATTTTCAATTAAATAGAATCATGGCTTGGAATAAATATTGACTTGAAACACGAGTTGCACAAAAACAAGTGTTAAATGCTAAGAGTAATGTGACCACATAAAAGTGACTCCATAAATATTTAAGAGAGTCAAATATCATACGTTTTCTTTCGGTTACTGACCTCAAAATTGACGGATGTCACAGTTTTTCCCCGTTAAAGGGAATTTCGTCCCGAAATTACAGTTGCTCGTCCTAAGCCGTAGCGCTCGCGAACAGTTGCGGATACTTGCACTTCTTCTCGTCTTCTCGTTCCCAAGTAAATTCTGGTCCTCGTTGAGAGTTCCAACAAACTTTTACAATAGGAATCCAACTTCGTTTAAGCTTCTTGACCTCACGGTCCATAATTTCAATAGGTTCTTCAATAAAACGTAATTTATCGTCGATCTTGATTTCTTCTAGCGGTACATGCAAGTTTACGTCAGCTAGGCATTTCTTCAGGTTTGACACGTAGAATGTGTCATGAATGCCTACAAGTTCTTGTGGTAGGCGCAAACGATAAGCAACAGGACCCACTCGCTTGACAACCTCGAACGGTCCTACATATCTCGATGAAAGCTTGCTTTTCTTACCGAAACGTACCATGCCTTTCCAAGGCGACACTTTGAGTAGTACTTTATCACTAACACTGAACTCTAACGGCTTTCGTCGATTATCGGTATAGCTCTTTTGGCGATCTCGTGCAGTCTTCAGTCTTTCCTTAATTTAAAAAATCTTGTCGGTGGTCTCCTAAAAAATTTCTGGTCCAATTAGCTTGTTTTCTCATACCTCTACCCAAGCTATGGGCGTTCAACATTTCCTCCTATACAGTGCTTCAAATGGGGCATACTTCAAGCTCGAGTGGTAGCTGTTGTTGTATGAAAATTCTACTAAGGGTAGATGAATATCCCAGTTACCGCCAAAATCAATTACGCAAGCTCTAAGCATATCTTCCAGTGTATGAATGGTACACTCACTTTGGCCATCGGTTTGGGGATGGTAAGCGGTACTCAGATCCAGTTGCGTTCCTAATGCTTTCTGTAGTGATTGCCAAATTCATGATGTGAAATGACTCTCACGATCAGATATAATTGACACGGACACACCGTGCCTTGCTATGATCTCTTTGATGTATAATTTTGCAAGCCTTTCCATTTGTAGTCTTCACGGATAGCTAATAAATGCGCAAATTTGGTCAGTCGATCGACGATGACCCATATCGCGTCATGTCCGTTGTTAGTTCTCAATAATCTAGTTATGAAGTCCATTATGATATTCTCCCATTTCCATTCAGGAATCTCTGGCTGTTGAAGTAATTCCAAAGGTTTTTGGTGCTCTACTTTGACTTTAGAGAAAGTCAAACACTTTCTAACATACAAAGCGATATCCTCTTTCATTCTGGGCCTCCAATATAAGTCTTGTAGATCATAGTACATCTTGTCTTCTCCAGATGTACATAATACTTTGTAGTATGGGCTTCATTCATTATCAAAGTTCTCAAGTTTCCATAAACTGGCACCCAAATTCTTTCAGCAAGATACAATCTGCCATCTTCGTTTCTCTTGAATTGTTTGTCCAATCCTTTCAACATTTCTTCTAGAGTGTTGGCGCCCTTGGAAGCTTCGCTCTAAGCTTCCAGTATCATGGCCTTAATGCTGAAGTGAATTGTCACGTTTATATCTCGAGCTCGTCTCAGTTTCATCCACCCCTTCCTGCTCAAAGCATCAGCTACTACGTTCGCTTTACCTGGGTGGTAGTGAATCTCGCAGTCATAATCGCTGAAAAGTTCTATCCATCGTCTGTAACGCATATTTAATTCTTTTTGATCGAATATGTGCTGAAGGCTTTTATGATCAGTGTAGATAACACTCTTTGTTTCGTACAAGTAGTGTCTCTATATTTTGAGAGCAAATACTACTGCGCCTAACTCTAAATCATGAGTGGTGTAGTTCTTCTCATTGATTTTAAGTTGTCTGGATGCGTATGCTATCACTTTGTTTCTATGCATCAAAACGTAACCAAAACCTTGGTTCGATGCGTCACAATAAACTACGAAATCATTTGGTCCTTCAGGTAACGCCAAAATCGGAGCATCACACAACATATCCTTTAAGTTCTGAAAAGCGTTCTCCTGCTCATCACCCCACTCAAACTTCTTGTTTTTCCGAGTCAACAGGATGAGAGGTTTTGCAATCTTTAAGAAATTTATGATATATCGCTTGTAATATCCCGCTAATCTTACGAATGAATGGATTTCGGTTGGGGTCCTGAGGGGGGTTCCATTTCTTCATTGCTTGATTTTTGCTAGGATTCACACGAATACCTTCACTGTTTACTACATGTCCGATAAAACGAACCTTTGTAGCCAAAATTCACATTTTGAGAATTTTCCGAACAATTTCTTTTTTTCAAGCAACTTCAGATGAACTTCGTGCTCCTCTTTAGACTTCGAATAAATCAGGATGTTGTCAATGAAGACAATGATAAACTTGTCAAGATAAGGCTTACATACGTGATTCATAAGGTCCATAAATACCGTAGGAGCGTTAGTCAAACTGAAAGGCTTGACCGTGAACTCAAAATGTCCGTACCTAGTCCTAAATGCAGTTTTGGGAACATCCTCTTCACGTACTCTAAGTTGGTGATAACCAGATCGAAGGTATATTTTTGAAAAATACCGTGACCCTTGCAGTTGATCGAACAAATCATCAATCATGGGAGGGCGATAGCGGTTCTTGATAGTAGTTTGATCAGTTCTCGATAATCTATACACATACGGAACGAACCATCCTTCTTCTTAACAAACAACACAGGAGCTCCCTAAGGTGAAGAACTAGGTCTTATGAAACCTTTATCTTGGAGCCCTTTGAGTTGGTTTGACAATTCTTGCATTTCTGTAGGTTCCAAACGTTAAGGTGATTTTGCAATAGGCATGGCTTCAGGGACAAGATCTATGCAAAATTCAACTTCACGAACCGAGGGTAAACCTGGTAGATCTTCTGGAAACACGCTAGAAAAGTTACATACATTAGGGATGTCTTCGAGTTTTATCTCACTTGCTTTTACAGTCTTCAACTATTTCAGTTTTCCTTCTGGATGTTCTTCATGAACTTCTAAAATCTCTCTGTTAGATAACGGAATTTGGACTATTTCCTCAAAGCAAACTATCTCAGCTCTAAGTGTTTGACAACCAATTCATTCCTACGATCACGTCGAAACTATCATGACCAAAAGGAATCAAATCGATGACAAATGTATGACCTTCTAGTTCAAATATACTACCTCGAACAATCATATTGGTTACTGCTTTAAGGCCTCTAGCTATTTTGATCTCATAACCGGGGTGTCTGACACTAGGTTTCGAGTTAATCAAGGGAAAGAAGTTGGTAGAAATAAAACTAAAATAAGCATCGGAATCGAATATTACGGTAGAAGATGATCGATGAAAGAAAAAGTACTCGTCATGACGTTTGGATCTTACTGAGCTTCAGCGGTACCTATGTCGATGGCTAAACATGCCTGATTCCCATTGTTCCCTTGGTCGTGATTTCCTTTGATAGCTAGCACAGGGTTTAGGTGATTCAGACTCGTATCCGTTCTAGGTTTGTAAGATACAGATGCACAATAATTGGTGTCCAAGATTCGTTCCTGTGTTGCGCGTGTTTCGTCTTGGAGACATGGTTTTAAATTTGTCTACAATATTTGTTGAGTAAGTAATTTGACCAAAGTATAGTTTGAGTACCGTGCATTTATATGATGAAGCTTAAAATGAAATAACATTCGTTCAAACACAGTTGCGACGAAAGTTTATATAGAGAAAAAGATAAACGTTTTTACATATATAGTTTCAAAACTTCCATAATAATTGTCATCCAAAAAGATATGTCTGCCAAAAAGTTTTTATTTTGTAGTAACTTACAACAAGGTTCGTTTCCGAACATAAATCATAATAAAAAGGTTTTTGACCAAATATGTATTTCAAGTAACAAAAAATATAAAATTTTATCATTATTATTATTAACTTTTTTTTAATTTAAGAAAAGTTGAAGTCGAAATAATGATTTTTGAAATTTTGAGTCGTAATAAAGTTTTTCAAAAAAATTTGAAGTCATAATAACTAAACACAATGAAACCGGTCGAAAAGAAATTTATATATATTTTTTTATATAAACATTTTTTCGAATGTTGGTTGAGTAATAATATTCAACAAAATTTGATGTTTACATGTGCCTTATAATACATAAGTTTTGACGCTAAATGATGTAGCCGTTGAAAAATACTAGTTCATTATGTTTTTTTTAAAAAGGAGTGTTCAAAAGTATCTCACCTTTACATGTTTTGTTACCAAAGGACTTTGACTCCTCCAAATAAGTACCATCTCCGAAACACGAACGACAAGACAAAACTTGTTATCATGGTTACACAATTAACCAGTATCAAGTATAAGGTTCTCGTTCTCGTATCAATCCTTTTATCACAAAAGGGGTCTTCTATGTGATGGTCATACAACCAAACAACTAGAGTGGTAACACTCTAAGGTGAGTTGCTCCTAAGGCAACTAACGACGCAATCCGTCTCATCGAACGTCTTCAAGAACAAAACGTTTAAGTAACAGGTTTCCACGATAAAAACAATGTCAACCCACATAGTGGATGAGAAATAGTCGTTTATAATACGCACGGTAGGGTAAGGACAAAACACCGCGCAATTATGCTTTCAGCCCTAGTCTCTCTATAGTCGCGTTGCATCCACGTCGTTTGAGTATCCACATCCAAACATCTAAGCCTCACCCATCCTCGAGTGAATTCTTCAAAGGTCTTAAGCTATGTAGCAACTTGAAGCATGATTTCACAACTCATCAAACAAGAACAGTCATGAACTCAAGGTAGAAGTTGGTAAAAGGCCCAATGTTTTTGAAAAATTGACTCAACTTTGGGGGAAATCTTGAATCACTGAACATGGAGTTTGCGAACAAGCAAGGAATGCTTGTTTTTTTGCAGCCAAAACGGTTGGCTTAATAGTATGACGAAATAAGACAGAGGCATGTCGGAATATAGGTCGACGAAATTTCTAATAGCGAAAGAACGAACACCTCTACATGTCATGAATATATAGTTCACCTGCTGCTCGCCTTGAGTTCTTACTCGGAATCTGTCTTCGAGTCCTTCTTAAGGTCTTATGCAGGTTAAAGGTACAAAAAGTATTTAAGTGTGCGTCGCGACTCGCTCGCGGAATCATTGGCGTGCGAAAACGATATATGAAATATGATGTGACTATAATGGTGTTCTTAATAATAAGGTGCTTAGGGACAGTGTGACACTATAATGACAATAACCGATGTGAAAGCAAACTCAGAACATGAATGGATTAATCAAAATAAGCATGATGTACTAAAATCAAATAGTAGACAATTAAAAGTGTTCATTGCACGGTGCACATGATTCCTAGTATGATTTTCAATGACTAAAGTGGAAAGTCGGTTTTTAAACTCGTTTAAAATAATGACTATACCCAGTGTTGCATGATACTCCCTAAATTAGACACAATTGATCAAGTTATGTCTAATTGAGGTCTAAGATGCAACCACTCGGAGTAGTCGACTCGTTTCATGTTCGGTGTTTTTAGAAAAGAAAATCATTTTGGTTATAGTTCGGATTTTTATTTTGAAAAACCGGCGTTCTTTATAACCTTAGGCTCTGATTACTAATCTGTCACACCCCACCAAGGCAGAAACGAGAGGTGTAACATATTACTAAACATCACACAAGATGATAGATAAAACACCATACATGAATCAAGATAAAAGAAAATTTATCCGAATTACAACATTTCCAAGTACAAGTTTAAAAAGTACAAATGACAATAACTTAAAAGAAAGTAGACATCTTGAACATGTACAATTGCAATGCACTAAGTTTCCACCTTAAGAATGTCACCAAAAAAGCATGATAAAAATGGTCAACTATCAAAATTGACGGATGTCACACTCCTTATGTTGACCACGCCCCATGTAAGTATAAATACCATCTCCTTCCATGGAGAGGGTGTTGGTTTATCTAGAAATACTACATTTTGCACATTTCTTTTTCTCTCTAAGTGTTCCAACCTCTCTCTGTCTCTCTCTAGATTTCTTATTCTCATCTTGTTAGATTGTGTGATTTGATATCCTATAATTAGTATCAGTCGCCATGGGTGATTTTGTGAGTTTGTGTGTGTTTTATCTTACAAAACACACGGTTTAATAAGCTTATTTAGGCGTCATTTTCAAAAATTTAAAACATAAGATTTTGGCGTTAAAAACCTTAAAGTTTATGTTTTTAAGTTAGATCTAGCCTAGATATAGTTAGTTTGATAAAAGGGTTCAAGGAAAAATGTAAAAAAGTATGGGTTTTAGGTGATTTTTAGTGTATTATTTCATTGTTCGTTTATGCGGAATATGTATTGAGTTTGAACCCTACGAAATAAGCAAGACAGGTTATTGTGCGATTTATGTTTACAGGTTATTCTGTGAAAGGAGTAATTATTCTTATTCTAAGAAATAAGTCACATGTTTTCGTTTTGCGAAATAAGCATTACATACTTATTCAGCGAAATATGACACATGTTCCATCTGCGAAATAATCATTCCATTCTTATTCTGCGAAATACGTCACATGTGTTCTCTTTTTGCGAAATAAGCATTCCATTCTTATTCTGCGGAATAAGTCACACATGTTCTCATTATGCGAAATAAGCATATTTCTAGGCCTGCGATTTAAGCACTTGTGTTTTATCATGCGAAATAAGTAATTTGCTCATTCTACGAAATAAGACAGGGAATTCATTCTGCGAACTAAGCATTTTTCAAGAAACAAGATATTTTCAACGGTTTGTCTTGCATTAGTAAAATCCCGTGGGATACCCACTTATTTTCTCGGTTCAATCAAGATTTGTAAAATCCCATGAAATACCACAAACCTAATCACCTATACCAACAACACTTCAACACAATTCAAATTAATCACTGAATTGATCTAATCATTTCATTTCACACATCAAGTAAGTCAAGATGAGTTTGTCATTGACAGAGAATGTAATTGTCGCAGGGGCTGATAATCATCCCCCTATGATTGACAAGATTATGTATAGCTATTGGGCAAGCCGTATGCTACTTTACATCAGAGGAAAGGAAAATAAAAAGCTTTAAGTTGACTTAGTTCTTGATGGACCTTTCAAATATGGCACAGTTACAGTACCCGATACTCAAACTATACCTGCAACAATCAGAGATAGAACATATGATGAACTCACAGACGCGGAAAAGATTCGTGAATCTTGTGATATCAAAGCAACAAACATTGTTCTCCAAGGCTTACCATAAGACATTTACAAACTGGTGAATCATCATATTGTGGCTAAAGACATCCGGGATAGAGTGAAGTTACTTATTGAAGGCTCAGAGATATCATTGCAGGAAAGAGAGTCAAAGTTGTATAATCAATTTGACATGTTCACCTCAGTGCTTGGAGAGACTATACACATGTATTATTTGAGGTTTGCATAGTTAATCAATGACATGCACTCAATTGGAATGACAATGATGCCAATCCAGATAAATACAAAATTCATCAATCATCTTCAGCCTGAGTAGAGCAAATTTGTCACCAATGTTATGCTAGCTAAAGACTTTCAAAACACCAATTTTGATCATTTGTATGGTTATTTGAGACAACACGAAGCTCATGCAAAGGAAGTGCGTCTAACAAGGCAACGATACTCAGATTCTATTGCCTTGGTAGCTAATACATCCAACTTCATCTCCATCTTTCTCCAACCAGTCTTAGTATCATCAGCAACTCTCCCTATTTGCTCAACAATATTATTCACCTCTAGTTACAGTATCACCAATGATTCATCAACAATCTTTTTTGGCACCCATTGTTCATCAACCATCTATGGCTCAACATCACTTCTATCAACCACTTGATACTCATCATTCATCAGTAATACATCACCAATCATACCAAACACATGTTCATCAACCATCAGAAACATCATTTCCTCTAATGGATTTAAGACTTGTTGTACCATCATTTCTACTGTTTGATGATCCAATTGCCAGTCTCAATAAGGCAATGGCTTTCATTAGCACAACTTTTACTTCTTGATACCCACCAACCAACAACCAGCTTAAAACCTCGTCAAACCTAAGGAATCAGGAAACTATCCAAGATGGAAGAGTTCAAGTACAAACTATTCAGGGGAGACAAAATCAAGGGTATGTAGGCAGTAGTGCTAGGAGTAATGCTACAACAAAAGGGGGTAACAAAATTGGGGTAACCAACACAGCAAGTCAGGCAAAGGTTATACGCTACTACAACTGTGAAGAAGAATGCCACATGGCAATACAGTGTACCAAACCTAAAAGGCCTAAGAATTCAGCATGGTTCAAAGAAAAGGCAATGCTTGCTGAGGCTTTGGAATCAGGAATGGTCTTGGATGAGGAACATGTGGCATTCTTAGCAGACAATTGGGATACAGTTACTCTAAGCCAACAGTCATAGGAAATTCCCACTCCAGAAACTTTACAAACTGATGATCTGGATGCTTTTGACTCTGATTGTGATGAGACTACATCTGCTAGTGTTGTTCTTATGGCAAAATTTTCCTCATATGACTCAGAAACTCTCTTAGAGGTTCCAACTCATGACAATTATCTTGATAATCATGTAATTGATCATTCTGTTCAAGGGATACAATATTCTAAACAACTAGTTTTTAATAATGATACAGATATTGAGAATGACATAACAAGTGAAAGTAACATGATTTCATATGAACAATATCGAAACGAAACTGAAAATACAGTTGTTCAAGATACTTCATCTTGTGCACAACACGAATCAATGATAATGTCTGTCATCGAAGAGATGTCAAATCAAGTTGCTAAATGTAATGAGGTAGATAAAGAAAATAAAATGATAAATGAATCATTAACTGCTGAGCTTGAAAGATATAAAGAACAAATCAAACTTTTCAAAAAAAGACAACAATTTATTTAAATGATAGAGAAAATTATATTGATGGTCAATTGAGAAAGGTTATTGTCGACAAAAATGCAAAGGTTGCGGATTTTGAAAATCAGATTTACTCATGAAAACAACAACTTAATAAAACCGTTGAAAGTCATAAGACTTTGTCAACAATGGTTGATGTTTTGAAAATGGAATCTAAGGCAAAAGAAGATAAATATCTAGACGAAATTATTGATTTAGAAATGAAAAATAAAGCTTTAGACAATGTGATTTACAAAATGGGTCAATCAACGCAAACAATGCATATGTTGACAAAACCTCAAGCTTTTTACGATGAATGTCACAAAAGAAATATTGGTTATCAAAATCCTTTATATTTGTCTCAAGCTCAAAGAAAAGTTCCTGCATTATATTGTGGTAATACAATTGTTAAGCAACATGATGCATTGTCTGTCATTGATACTAAGGAAACATTAGAATTAGCTGAAGAGAGTAGATTAAAGATGCACGCTAAACAAAATGATCCAATTATGCAAGAAAAGAATGTTAATATTGCACCCATTGACTATGTTGCATTGAATAAATTGTCTGGGCATTTTGTGCCTCAAAAGCAACTTTCTGCAGAACAGGCATTTTGGTTTTTAAAACCCGTTTCTGAAATACCATCGGTTTAATCTGAACCAGTTCTAAACGAAATTTTTCACAAACTTCCTACAATTAGTTTGGTTAAAGATAGTTTTAACAAAATGAGAAGTCATGTGAATGATTTTCAAAATGTGGTAACTGTGCGTACCAAGGTAACTGGTCAGAATAAGGGTTCTTGGGGATTTAAACATATTCGAAAAGCTTTTGATAAAGATGTCAAACCTTTTGTTAAAACTTTAAAAGAGTATTTTCACATTTTTTATCAAGGTCTTCATAAAGAAATTACTGACATGAAAGAAGTTTTTACATAAATGGAAACCAAAATTGCCAAATGTTCGGTAGAAAGGAAAACTTTTGAGATAAAAGAGAAAGAATTGTTGCTAGAGAATGATCGTTTATTGAAGCTTCTTATATCTCAAGATCTTGTGCATACTCCTGTGGATTCTTTAGCTGAAATCCTTGATTATCAAAGTATGGAGAAGAGTTTTCTTGATGAATACTCTGAGTGTGTTGAACTTAAGGCTGAGCTTTCAAAAAAGAATGACATGGTTGAAAAGGCTGTTTATGATGAACTTTCAAACCGATGTGCCAGAATAGAAAACAGATGTATTTCTCTTCAAATCAAAGTGCAACAATATAAAGAAAGATTTCAAAATAATCAACCTCAAAACAAACAGGATGCTCCTAAGTTTCTTGCATTTTTTGAAATAAATGAATTGAAAGCTTAGTTAAAAGCAACAGACAACTCAATCAGCAAATTAAAGGACCACATTGCTACTTTAAAAGGCAAATGTGTGTCAGAAGGTAATAAATTTGATAATACTTCAAAAGTAATTGCCCCAGGGATGTATAAGATAGATTTAGAACCTCTTTCTCCTAAACTGCCAAGAAATAGGGAAGCACATGTAGACTATCTCAAACACACACAAGAAAATACTGTTACACTTCATGAAATACTTAAACAAGCTAGGGAACTAAGGCTTTAGATAGTAACTTAGATTATGTCTGTAAGTTTATTAAACGAATTCAGGAATTGCTTGTTTATGTTAGTGCTACATGCCCTAGTTCAATCAAACCAAGTGAGAAACTAATTGCAGTTACACCAAGAAACACAAACAGGAAAGTTAGGTATAACACGCCAAAAATTAGAACACAGCGGAAGGCGACCAGGGGTGCTACTTCATAGCTCACAGTACAAGTCATAGGAAACGACCTCAAAGAGACGTTTATAAATAAAGTTTCACATTCGATGCTTAGGAATATAATAGTTTTACAATCATGGTCCCATGAGTTTCAAAATGACACAAGTGTCCAAACATACATAAGTTTAACAAACATTTACGAATATTCAAAAGATAACATAAGTTTTGATAAAGATAAAGTTGTGGTAAGTTTTCATCGAATGTAAATTGACAACAAGTCCATCCAACAATATCCACGCGTCTCCCATCCAAGCAATCATACCTTACGAACCTGAGATAAAACATGCTAAAAAGTCAACAATAATGTTTAGTGAATCCATAGAGTTTATAAGAAATAAATGTAGAACATAAGTATTGTTTATCGAGAGACATTGTAACATATACAAGTCATGTAATAATTCTATTGCATCGAGCTCATGACACCGAACGTTATTGCAGATAAAAATTTGCCCATCATAAGGTATTTTATTGCCATATACCTTATTCTTAGTACAATGCGCCCATTTGACATGGTAATCCAATGTTACTTAACCGGGCGGGGGTTGTCAGTCCTAATAGATCTACTCACTTGTACTAGCGTTTACCATGAAAGGTATTTAACGGTTCATGAAATTAGAAACTTTTCGGCAAATAGGTACTCATTGTCAATAATCAAGTATTCGGGTCAAGCATACCAAATAAATCACTTGTGTTTAATTTTTGCAAAACTAGCATGTATCTCCCTCGCGGGTTTTATAAAACAATTAAGTAAGTAAAGGCGAGGCTACAAAATCACCTTAAGCAAATGAGATTATAAATCAATAAGATCGTTGGACGAGCAAAAGTCTCTAAGTACCACCTAAAAGATACGGTGTAAATTTAGAATAATGAAACAGTACTCAATACATAAAAATAAACAAATGTTTATAAGATGTGTTTCCAAAATGAGATTGTCATTGCACTAAGATTTTTCAAAGTAAAGTTTACCCAAATTTTGATGTATAACCTGATCTTATATGTATTAAGACATGTGACCATTTTCACTCGTTATCATCCTAGCTTATTTACATTTTTACTTCCATTTTCAAGTTTGAAACAATACGAATATCTCAAATTTTGAATTTACCCCAACATTACAAGTCTCTAATTCCTAATCCGTAATTGATAAAAATACGAGGCTTTTGCCTACGGAAATCATTTTGAGTCTATTTTCCAGGTATGTAAGCCCCATATTTTTAAAAGTATCAGAACCATGTGAAAAGACCAATTTACCGTTGGTTACCCAAAATAGAATATTTCTAGATTTTTACCTCTTCACGAAAACGGTCATAAATCAAAATATATAAAGGCTATTGATGCGAGTTTAGCGGGTGGTGATAGCCCTAAGTCTCCTCTAAAGGTAGCATCTTTGCATTTTAAAAAGTTAGTAAAAAAAATATGTAGTTATGCTCCTTTTCCTAACAGTATGCTAGATTTGACTAGTTTTAGTAAACCAGCAATATCTCACTCATCCGGAGGAGATATGGCCCTATCCAAAGAACCACATGTACCTTAAACATCTACCTATATTTATATCAATATTTCTAGATTCGTAATTAACCCATTTTTCTACTGGTCTAAAAACAGTCTCATAAATCCTTTACAAAACCAATCCAAACACTAGTTTTACTCTACCAAAAGACCATGCAATGCCACACTAACCATTCCACACTCTCAAGAACATCAAACATACATTTTTTCTAGAAAATTAACATTATGAATAACATTTGCAAGGAAGGAACAATTTAGAAAAACAAAAATTGAAGCTTACAAGAAAAATGAAACTAGTGAAAACAACACAACTTCTACTCCTTTCTTGCTAAAATTTCAACCCAACAACACACAAAATAAACTCAATCCAATCAATAATCTCAGCCCTTAACACTTCATTTTTACCCAACCAATTTAAACCATTAACCTCTAAAAACAACACTTGTAAAGTTTTACCAATAACATCAAAACCAACCAACAAAATCTTAAACACAAAACCACCAACTTCAATTAAAACATCACCATTTTTCTAAGCACTAACCCCTCTAAATAACTCAACAAATCAGCCCTTATTCTTCAAGAAATTATTTTAAAGGTGTTTGATTTTCAAGAAAACTATAACAACATTGGTACTTTTAACTAGTGTGTAATTAACTAGTGAAATTTTTGTAAGAAGTGGTGTTGGTGATGTGCTTGAGGATGACAACAATAGGGAGGGACAAGAGAGGAGGACATTTATCAATAGACTATGTGAAACAAGGAATGGTTTAGTGGTTTTATTAGGTGCATACATGCATTTCATGCATACAAGCAAGGATATGTTGCCACATGGTCTAACCATGTGGCTCTTCTTGAGTCGCCCATATGAGGTGAAGGTGGGAGGATTATAGTTAGAATTTGTATAAATTTTAAGATAGGTGGGTAGTTTTAGGGCTAACGGGTATTAACGAAAAATATTCTGAGAGTTAAGGCGGAATCACCAAGTGAAAACGTATAAAATAAAAATAGAACTACGTCATTCGGGATACTTTTTTGAAAAATTAAATTACGTAGGGGACAAGACGGATATTAATTCTAAATACGACTTAAGTTTAAATAGAAATGAAGAATTACTAATCGGCTAAATAGCAAAACGAAATTTTTTACTCAAATGTAAAAATAAAAACAAAGTAATTATATAAATATTGACTTTGAAATTTACGAAATGTCACATTAGGTTTGCAGAACATAGTACATCATCGAGTAACACATAAAAACAAGTAGTCTCTTGCAAAACTAAGGATTCTAATAAACCTTTGTTGCCATCTAGAGGAGTAATCAGTTCTACTAGTGCTAGCGGATCAAAGAATCCAGGAAATACCAAGAAAAATAGGATCTCGCGACCAACCAGTAGCAACCAGAAGAATAAAGTAGAAGATCACCTTAGGAGCATTAAATCTAGTTTAAATAAAAAGAATCGTGTTTCTGAACTTGTCTGTAATGCAAATGTTAAGCATTATGTTTTAAATGCGAATTCTAAGCTTATTTGTGCTACATGTAATGAATGTATGTTTGATGCAATTCATGATTGTGTGTTCTTGATTTTGTGAATGATGTTAATGTGCGTGTTAAATCTAAATCTGTAAAGAGAAAAAAGAAGAAAGTTTGGAAACCAATGGGTAAAGTTTTCACGAATGTTGGATATAGTTAGAAACCTACAAGTAGGATCTTTACTATAGACGGAAATACATGCCCTTTAACTAGGATCAACTCCACTACTGTAGTGCCTCCTAGGGAACCAACATCTACAAAAATAGTTAAGAAAATTCTGACGAGTAGTAACAATTCTGGAAAACTTAAGGATATAACCAATATAGGTTCGAGTAGCAAATCTAAAAGCATAAAATCTTAGATTTCTAACAATTCAAAACCCAACAAAAATTGGAGATCCAATGTTTCCACTTCTCCATCTTCTTTTCGTGTCCATTTCAGGTCATTCAAATCGTCCTTTGGTATCTGGACTCGGGTTGCTCCAAGCACATGTTCGGGAACCGCTCTCAACTCATCAACTTTGTTAGCAAATTCATGGGTACTATTCAATTCGGGAATGCTCATGTTGCAGCAATCAGAGGTTATGGGGATTATAAGATTGGAAATGTCATGATTTCTCGAGTTTAATATGTGGAAGGGTTAGGACATAACTTATTTTCAGTAGGGCAGTTTTGTGACTCTGATCTCGAAGTGGCATTTCGTAAACACACCTGTTTTGTTTGTGTGCTGGAAGGTGTTGATTTACTCAAAGGATCTAGGGGCTCAAATTTATACACTCTATCACTGGAAGATATGATGCAATCCTCTCCCATTTGTCTCTTGTCGAAAGCTTCAAGGACTAAGTCTTGGTTGTGGCATCAAAGGTTGTCTCATCTAAACATCGGTTATATCAATGAACTTGCTAAACAAGGTCTTGTCTGAGGGCTACCCAAATTAAAGTATCAGAAAGATCACGTATGCTCTGCCTGTTCTTTAGGGAAGAGCAAGAAATACACCCACAAACCCAAGTCTGATGACTATATTTAAGAGAAGTTGTATCTGCTGTACATGGATCTGTATGTACCTATGCGAATTTAAAGTATCAGTGGGAAGAAATGCATCCTGGTTATTGTTAATTACTACTTACGATTTACATGGGTAAAGTTTTTACGATCAAAAGATGAAACTCCAGCGATTGTGATTAAACTTATAAAGAAAATTCAAGTTCGTCTGAATGCCACAGTTTGTAACATACGAACCGATAATGGAACAGGATTTGTGAATCAAACTCTGCAAGCATATTATGACGATGTCAGCATCACATACCAAACTTCACTTGCGCGCACTCTATAATAGAACGGCGTTGTCAAAATACGAAACCGTACTTTAGTGGAAGCTGCACATACAATGATGATCTTTTTAAGGCTCCGTTATTTTTATGGGCAGAGGCAGTCGCGACAGGTTGTTATACCCAAAACCCTTCTCTAATTTGAAGGCGTCACAACAAAACTCCATATGAACTCATTCATGATAGAAAACCTGACTTAACATATTTTCACGTCTTTGGCGTGTTATATTATTCAACTAACGATGGTAAGGATCCGGGCAAGCTAAAACCGAAAGTTAATATTAGAATTTTTGTTGGCTATGCACCTGCTAAGAAGGCTTACCGAATCTATAACAGGTAAACCTGTTTGATCATGGAAACTATCCATGTTGAATTTGATGAGCTGACAACTATGGCTTATGAATAATTTGGTTTAGGACCCGAGCTTCAACTTATGACTCCTAGAACAATCAGTTTAGGACTCGTATAGAATCCTCCCTCTACAACACCTTATGTTTCACCAACTAAGAATGATTGGGATTTGTTGTTCTAACCAATGTTCGATGAGTACTTTAATCCTCTACCAAGTGTTGCTTCTCTAGTTCCTGTAGCTGCTGCTCTAAGACCTGCTGATCCGACCGGTTCACCTTCATCAACTACCATTGATCAAGCTGCACCCTCTGCGAGTACCTTATCAACAATACAAGAAATACAGTCTTTGGTTAATTCTAAAGGTGTTGAAGAACAATTACAATCAGCACAACTTGTTGATGATCCATTTCTCAATATTATTACCCCAGAACCAAGTTCTCAAGAATCATCTTCAAATGTGCAACCAACCAACCCACCTTTTGACCATATCAGCAAATAGATAAAGATTCATCCTCTAGAAAGGTGATCGGCAATCCTTCTCGACCTGTGTCAACACGAAAATAGCTAAAAAACTGATGCCATGTGGTGTTTCTTTGATGCCTTTCTCACCTCTGTCGAACCTAAGAACTTTAAAGAAGCCTTGTTGGAATATTCTTGGATCAATGCGATGGAAGAAGAAATTCACGAGTTTGAATGACTAGATGTTTAGGAACTCGTACCCTATCCAGACTTAGCCATGATATTTAAACTGAAGCGGATCTTCAAACTTAAGCTAGACGAATTTGGAGGGGTACTAAAAAACAAGGAAAGGATAGTAGCTAAGGGATATCGTCAAGAAGAGGGAATTGATTTCAAAGAGTCGTTTGTATCTGTTTCTCGTATAGAATCTATCATAATTTTCATTGCAAACGCCGCCAATAAGAACATGACAATCTACCAGATGGATGTCAAGACAACATACTTAAAAGGTGAGCTACATAAAGAGGTCTATGTTAGTCAACCAAAGGGTTTCATAGATCAAGACATTCCTACCCATGTGTACAAGCTAAAGAAAGCCCTATATGGGTTAAAGCAGGCTCCACGTGTATGGTAAGATACGTTGTCAAGCTTTCTACTATCTCAAATGTTCTCCAAAGGTGCAGTTGATTCTACATTATTCACAAAGACAAAAGGAAAAGATATTCTCATGGTACAAATCTATGTCGATGATATAATCCTTGCATTTACTGATCCTGGTCTATGTGATGTATTTGCTGATAAAATGAGTTTTAAGTTTAAGATGTCAATGATGGGCAAAATATCATTTTTTCTTGGAATTCAAATTTCTTAAAATCCCAAAGGCATCTTTATAAACTAGACAAAATACGGTTTAAAAACTCTTAAGAAATATGGTATGGACTCTTGTGACCCAGTTGACACTCCCATGGTAGACCAAACCAAACTAGATGAAGATCTACAAGGGACTCCTGTAGATGCTACACATTACCATGGCATGATCGGATCCCTCATGTATCTTACATCTAGTCGACCAAATCTTGTATTTGCAGTATGCATGTGTGCTCGGTATCAGGCAAAGCGTATAGATTATCACTTACATGCCATAAAATGGATCTTTCGATACTGGTATGTGCTTAATTACACATACATTTTACCTATAAAAACGAGCCTAAAATGGCCAAAATATATCAAAAATACATTGTATTTGTGTATTTTGTGATTTATGATGTATAGGTAACGGATATTCAGGAAAGGACAAAAACAAAGGCAAAACAGACAAAACCAAGCACGAGATTAGAAAGAGCGTGAAAAAAAACCGAAGCCGAAGACATAAGCATCTTGTTGGGCTAACCCGTACCCGAGTTAATGGGCCGAGTCAGCCCATTAAGCTTATTTATTAATCAAAAGCACTTAAATAAGTCCAAATCTAATCCATAAACAAACATGGCCCAAATTAATTAACTAAGGCCCAAAAGCCCAACTGCCCTAAATGTTACACCATTAGTCCTTAAGGACTAACAAAGTTAGTCCTTATGGGTTTACACAGTTAGTCCTTACCCTTTACATCGTTAGTCCCTTTACCCTTAACAATGTTATCCCAAATCAAACAATAAAACCATTTACCCGTAATTTTACTATTCACCCTTCGTCTCCGTCATTTACCCTGCAACCCGACAAACCCATTTAACCTACTCTCACAAGAAGATGACAAAGAGGATTGACACCTTGGCAATCCTATGAATATTGATTGGTTGAGGGGACATGGTATCAAATCAAGGGATGAGATCAAGCATAAAGAAACACAAATCAATTCAAGGGCTCAGATTAAAGATGAAGGCACCTCATTCCTCCTAACAATAGAAACATACCATGCACCTTGGTTCTTCTATAAATAGGACTTTATTTCTTCATTGTAATGGTGGATTAGTTTTAGGAGTAGTGTAGTTTTATTTATCAACTTATTTTATGCTTATTGTATTGAAATTCAGCTTAATGTACCTTTCTTTTTATCAATAAAAGTTAAACTTTCAGTTTAATTGTCTTTTACATTTATGTTTTTTAATCAAAATTCACCTTAGATTCATAATAAGCTATAATAAGCTTTTTAAATCTCAATTCAGTGTTTACTTATACAAATAAGCTTCCAAAGCTTATTTGTACAAGCTGGTTAAATTTAACATCAATTGGTTAAGGTTTATGATTTTAAGCTTTTGGAAGATAAACCAATAATGGAAGGGCTTATAGGGTCTTACTAGCTTGTTTTAACAAGCTAGAGCTTGTAGATAAGCTCATAGAGCTTGTTGATAGCCTTGTTTTGAGCAAAGGCTTTTGTAAGTTCACTTTTCTCATTTTAGCTTATTTTTTTGCATTTGCTTATCTACTGCTTATTTCTGTCTTATTATTGCTTATGTTTGCTTATTCTATCCTTATAAATGATTTTCATGTTTGTGTTATGACTTTTATGTCATTTGGATTTGATTTCATTTAAATTGTCTTAGTTGTGCTTTAAATCTGCTTAATGCTTGTGCTTATTGATTAGGTGCTTAATTGTCCCAAGTCAATGCTTATTAGTCCTTAACATACTTAGTATTCAATCTATTTTCAATTATCAAAGCTTATTTTTGTCTGTTTAGCTTAAAATGAAAAATCTAATCTTAAAGGGGTGTTTGGCTTAGCAGTATTAACCAAGTGTTAATACTGCTTGTACATTTTTGATTTTGAAATCTAAATTTGATTAGCTTTAAATCAGTATTAGTGTGAGTTTTAATAAAGTTTGAATAAGTCTAGTTAAGATTTTAGGTTTGGTTTTTCAAAGAGTAAGTCTGCTAGTTTTAATAGATAACTAAAAAGCCTTAAAAGCTATGTGTGGCTGAATATTAAATCTTAGGTATGGTTTTTTATGCTAAAAAAGTGGTTACATGAGCATTCATGAAGTTTATGTTATGAGTGTGTTAGTCTTTGGAAACTTATTAAGATTTTAGACAAAGATTAGTTCAAGTAGGTTGTTCATGTCTAGACCTAAATACTCTCTTTTGCCAGATCAAATTAGACAAAATCATAGCTTAATTTTTGATTTAGTGTTTGTTAAATTTAGCTGAGTGTAATCTGTTCTTAAATCTGTTTCACGTTTTCAATTTGTCATAAGTCCGCTTTTGATTTCTTAAAGTCTAAAGTTGCTAACTAGCCTTTATTATATTCAAAAGCCATAAAAAGAGATAGTTCGTGTGTTCTGTATTTATCCACTAGACTTTTTAGCTAATTCCTTAGCTTATTTGTATATTCAGCTTATTTGTGTCCTGTGGTATAGTTGTCATCTGTTTTTAGTTATAAGTTTTTCTAAGTGCTTATGTTTTAGTTTAATCGTCCTTTATCTTAGCTCTAAAATTGTCAAATGTCCCTTTGGATTATATGATCTTAAGCCATTGTCCTTTAGGTTTTCTAGTGTCTTGGAATAGCTTATTTATGTTGCTCATTCTTAGTCCTTAGTGCTTATTAGTATGACGTCTATATTCTGTCATTTAGCTTATCTTGTTATCTTATTTGCTTATTGAAATCTTATAATTGCCAATTTCAGTTTGTAGCGCAAATGCCATTATTAGCTAATAATGCACTCTGTCATTTTCAATAGCTTATTTCTAGCTTATTTTTAAGTTCTGTCAAAAGTGTTTTTTTAAGTTGCTTATTTTGGTCTTATATTTTAGCTTTTAAAAATGTGTTTTTTCAAAAAAGAAGACAAGGGGTGGAACCTGTGTACCTTCCTTTTTTATAGCCAACACCCTTAAAGCACTCCCACACATTACCTTCTTGCGCTCCTTGAGGATTGTTCCGTTGTCTTGGAGCACAGTTGATCATTTAAGAGGTGGTTTTTCCTTATAAGTGCTATTCAGCCCATTTGGCTTATTTCCAGAGCCTTATTTAGATTAAGCTGGTAGACTCATTTTATTTATTCTATTAGTTTTTAACTGTTTAAGCACTTTTTCTAATTTTTAGATTTTCTAAAATCGTTTAATATTTTTTTTAGATAAAAATGTTTTTACATTCATAATAAATAAATAAAGTCAAAAAATTTAATTCTTTTTTCTAAATTATTTTTAATCATTAGGACCTAAAAAATTATATTTTCATTTTTAGAGATTAAAAATTTTGGTAATTTAGGTTTTTAAGGCTCGGCAGTTAGGATCCGTTATCGTTTGTGTGTTACCCTTATATGATTTTGTTTTTAGCTTGCTCCATCATTTGTTTTATGGCATGGTATTTGTAGAATGAAATCCAAATCAAAAAATTTGATCATTCAATCAATCACGCGATCACGAACTTAATCCACAAACTTCTTAATTCACGCATTGTTGGACTACGTCCCGGAAGGTTCGTGGATTTTATTTGGTAATCAGGTATTTTCTTAAAAACTTTACGGAATGACTTACTCATTCATAAATATATGTAATAGGATAATTCATATATAATATAATATATATAATATTATATCTTTATATCTTTATATATATCTATATATATTTGTATTTATATTTATATATGTATGTATAATTAAGTTGTATCAATTTTTAACGTACCGTGTCGGGGAGGTGAGTGCGATTATTTATTGGCTTAGAGTCTTCTAGTCCAAATTTCTTAAGCATTTTCTTAATATATTTTGATTGATTAAAGAATATTCCATCATCTAATTGTTTTATTTGTAATCCTAAGAAAAAGTTTAGTTCCCCCATCATACTCATTTCAAACTCATCATGCATGATCTTGGCAAAGTCATCACACATTTCTTGACAAGTTGATTCGAATATAATGTCATCAACATATATTTGGACAATAATGAGGTTGTAGTCTTTATAACACCTCGTGTTTTAGGTCATTGTATGACATTATTAAATTCACAATTTATTTTTAGGGTTTTACGCGTTTGCTCTTAAACCGTAAACGTTAAGTTAAATCGCGTAAACTGAAAATGATCATACAATGTAAACGGGCATTAAACAATTAAAAGTTTATATCTAACAAGTGTTATATGATTATTTAGAGGATAATTATTAACTTTGTTCATCATATTTTTATTGGTTACGTAAAATGCTTACGTTTCACGATAAAATGCGTTTAGGCATTCCCGGAAGTTCCAAAACCTAACTACGCCTAAACGAATACCCACGATTATACCCAATACCCAAAATAATCAAAATAACATCACATATAAGTATATATGCCGAAATTTTGAGGATAGGACCAAGAATTATCACTTGTCCATAATATCTAGATATTTAAGAAATATCTAGGAAACCATCTCTTACACCATGAACCACTTGGCAATTTAACCTTGTGCAAGGGTTAGAAAGTAACCATGGTTAAGTTAATAAGATATTTTTACTATAAATACACATGCATGCATAAGTAAACTTTACATAAACTCTTTTATACTTGCAAAATTATTTTCTTCCTCTCTTTTGTAAGTCCAAAACCCACGGCATTTTTAACAACCATAATCAAACCATACAAAATTTTTCTACAATCCATACAACCCTTTACACATCAATCCTAAGGCATACTAAAGTGTTTTCAAGCATTGGTTCATCATTTGCAAGTATTAAGGAAGAAAAGGGAAGATTAGGGTTTCAAACCTAATCTAGGGTTTATAAGCTTGTAAGCTTTGGTTTTGAATCTAAACACGGGTTTAGAACTTATTTCTCATCTCATACATTATCACTAAGGTCTTCCTAATTCCTTCATACTTTTATTTCTTATGATTTTATGTGTTATATGTTAAATATGGCTATAATCACCACTAAGGACTTTTTAATATGTAAAATGAGTTATTAATTATGTTTATGATTTTATGCACTTATTCTTATGTCATATGGTCATATATATCATGGAAAAGTGAATATAAAAGTATGTTAACCTATGGTTTAAGTATAAACATGTTTAGGTTAAATTAGGGTTTTATAAGGTTTCTTAATCTTCACATGTGAAAATAATGGAAAGTAAATTGTTAAACTTGTTAATCATGGACAAATGAAAAATATATGGACTAATGGACATTAATATAAGTATCACATATGTTACATATAGTTATTAGGGTTTTTAAAGTAAACTACTAAATTAAATAATACATAAAACAAGTTTTAAACACATTTTGGAAAATAATATCTTAGGGGCTGTTTGTAATTCGAAAATTACATATATGTTTTATGATTTTATAAAATACTACATGTCACAAGGATCGATGGGTCATAAAGAACTCGAAAAACCGATTAATAACGAAGAAGATTCCATAGCTTCGTATGGCGGAGGGGCCAAACAAATCCATGTGAAGTAGTTCTAAGATCTAGTTTTGAGACTATATTTTTGGCCTTGTGACTTACGTGAGCTTGCTTTCTAACTTTGCAAGCATCACAAAAATGTCGGTCGTATTTAAGTTTAGGTAGATTTTTAACTAATTCTTTAGACGCTAATGATTGAATTAGTTGCATATTAGCGTGACCTAATCTTCTATGCCACAGTGTGGAATTTTCGTCTAATGTTGCAAGGCATATTTTGTCTTCCGGTTTATTTCCTAGTTTCATTACATATAATCCTCCTTTCCTAATTCCTTTACCTATAACTTTTTTGTTTTTTATTATTTCGCTATCGTGTTCGGTAAATATTACTTTGCATTTATTATCACATATTTGACCTATACTAAGCAAGTTATAAGTTAAGTTAATCTACGGCCAACATTTTCAATTATTAAGAGTCTGAGAAATCGTACCTTGCCTATGATTTTACGACGTAATTGCTTTTTTTTTTTTTTTTTTTTTTTTTTTTTTTTTGTGTTTTTTTTTCCCGAAAATTACGTTACCTCCGTTGTATGCTTTGTATGAACAAAACAACTTTCGATTATTGGTCATGTGTTTTGAGCATCCACTATCTTTAATCCACTCATCGGGTTCCAAATTTACTCCTAAGCATATTTCATCGGGCGCTCGAGCTACAAGACAAGCTTCATCTTTAGTCTTTTCCACCTCATCTTCTCCATTTTCGCTCCATGCTCCTCCAATGAATGCTCTTTGATCGTTGTTCTTTGGCGGCTTTGAACATTCTCCAATGAAGTGACTTGGGTCACCACATCTAAAACATTTTCTTTCACTTTTATCATAACCATACATTTCTACATCTTGGAATGTTTTTCTATCGCCTCGTGTTGTCTTGGCAGATCTTCCTCGTCTCTTTAAGAATTTCTTGACCTCTTCCTTTAAAGGCCATATCAACTCTCGTCCTTATCATTATCGGAACTTGAGCTATCTTCATCACTTATTTCCTTTTTCCACTTTTAAGCAAGTGAACACTTTGTTCCTTTCTTGGCCTTTAAACCGTTTCTACATCTTTCTTTATTACTTCTTCATAACTTTCAATGTTATCCAATTAGTTCCGTCAAGAGTAAGTTGTTAGATTCTTTTGATTCTTCAATCCGCCATGACTTTTCGCGCAAGCCATTTTTGGATGTTAGTGCCCTAGAGAAAATTCCTAACATAATTCCTTTGCAATAGAAACTTTCATCAAGTGCTTTTGACTATAATAATATGTTTTAAACTTAGCAAAGGCATTATCTAATTGACTCCTTTTTCGCGGAATCATAAACTGTTCATATTTGTTGTGAACAAGAAGATCTATTTTTGTTAGCTTTTGACTTGATTATTAACCTTGATGAGGATTAGTAAAGTATCCCGAAATTTCTTTTGCGGTTTGACACATAAAAATTTTTCGTATACTTTTAAAACGGTTGGTCAAAGTATTATAAATTACCATTTTTAGTTTCCTTAATTTTTCCAAGTTTCTTTAAGATCATGCATCTTGTTTCTTGAAAAGATACAAATTTCATCCTTTTTAGTTTCGTGATTAAATTGAAATAGGAGGAAAATTCACCAAACTGTAATACACTGCCAAAGATCAAGATCCTTTTGATTTCACATAAGTTTTTCGAATCTATTTTTCCAATAAAGAAATTCCATCACTTTCAAATAGGTGGGTGGTCTTTGCAAAGATTGCCCTTCTAAATATTTTTCCGATTCCATAGATCGATTCAAGTTTTAAAATACAATTTATTTTAAAAATCTTGTTTAGCGTGGCTCTTGATACCAATTGTGGAAAACTAGAAGGGGGGTTGAATAGTTTACCGCTTTTTAATTTAATATTTATGTTTGTTTATAAAAACTTAGATTCGACTTTTTTTGCGAATTCAAAACTTGCACAAAGGCAGATTCAAGTGATAATATAAAGTTCTTTTGTGATTCTTAATATTGTTTTTCTTAGCATTATTGATTAGTTTCCGCCTAATCAATAGTGTTCGAATCAGTGTTTCATTATTGTTGCTTTAGAATTATCTAAAGGTACAAACCCTTTACAAGCTAAAGGTTAAGATCTATTCAGTAAACTATCCAACGGTATGGTTACGCCGTAATGTTGTAGGCTGACGTGTCTTGCTTGAATTATGTTACGGTGTAACACTATCGTAGGGGTTACGCCATAACGTCTCGTAAGAATCCGTATTATCTTCATTTTTTTGTCTATTTCCCGTGTTTCTTGTCACATACTTGCATTTTACCTAAAAACAACGAAATAACCGTAAATGTATCAAATTCAAGTATTTATAAGACAATTGCAAGTATTTTGATGGGGAAATTGACACTAAAAAGTATCAAATAATTGATGTTGTCAAATATCCCCCCACTTGACTTCTGGTTGCCCTTAAGTAGACCTGTTAGAATAGTTTATAAAAAGATTTCTCTAATTTGACTCAAAGAAATGAATCTATAAAAGACTTATGCTAGCAACATCAAATCCGAACACCTCACGAAAAGGGGGTCAAAATCCACTCAACTCTTAACTAGTCTAAGTGTTCATTTTCGGGGTGATCGCTCAACTGCACATTCATAACATGTATTCTATCATAAGCTTAAAAGTACACAAATCTGCACCAGTTAGAGTTAGGGTCTAAACAATTCTTAAAGGCAACATGGGTGACTTAACACATGTTTATTGGGTGATATAAAGGGTTAGGAACATAGGATACATATTTAATTGGTGTTAAGATAGAAACACAAAACAAATAGTCCTATATAATCTAAGGTATCCATAATCGGCTGCTGTCAATCCATATCCCAAGTCTTCGAGTGTGAAAATCTGATCATATCATCAATATGGGTTAGCTAATGATTAGATCTTGTAGAGCATGCTAACCCATTCTTTACTAGGTGGCTTATAGTTGTACCACCTTTATACTTCGGATGGCTTATAGTTGCACTTAGTTGCACCATCCCTCTAATCACTAGAGTAGTTACTATAGTTGCACCACCTTTTTACTTGGTTTTATAACAGTAACCATACATCAGAGTTGATCACTAGGTGGCTTATAGTTGCACCACCTTTTCTTTTTTTCATTTTTATAATACTCCTGTATATTACATATCGCATATCCCTCCACTTGAGATAAACAGTATCAAAAGTGATAATTTATCGGGGGTCTCCTGATCTTAATAATATGTTTCTTTAACGAAGTTCACCATCTCGAACCATTTTCCTGAACCATGGACTTAGGTAGCCAAAAATTTCAACACAAGGATAAATATAGACTACAAGGTTGGCTAAGGCGAAATGGTGTAACGAAACATATAATATTGGGTGAAAACATAGATTGGCTCAACAAGGGTGATCTAGGGGTATCTTGCACTAATGATGAGTGCAACAAAAGGGTTTTTAACACGGGAGGTCGACAAGTCAGTGTAACAAGTCGATAAACACACACATATAGGCTTATTTGGGTGAATTCCTAAATGTTGCCTTCTCGAACCATCTATTCCTGCTAATCAATTAGGTCTTGAAATGATGTACAGGCCAAGTTCTAAAGTCTACAATACTACCGGCACACTCAATATTTTGGTGGATTTTTGTATAATGAGATGAAAACGGAACATTCTATTTAAATATTATAAAAGTAGCCTGCTCATAGAACGAACGAGTTACGTGATTTTTGATGTATGTCAAATTTCCCATGTTAATATAAAAAAAGTACATGTTCAAAAAAATATAAAAAAGTACACTTATCAAAACGTTCCTAAGAGAGTGGGGTATGGTGGTGAAGCATGCTCGCCACTCCTACGTGGCTTCGCCACTTTGCTCGCCACCATACCACCATGGCTCGCCACTTGCAAAAAACATGCTTCTTCGCCACTGCTACGACGAAGGAAACGGACAAGAAACTTTAAAACGTATATATTTTTATAGCCGTTGTGTTTATAATAAATAATTTTTTTAAAAAAATTATACCCTCTTTATACTATAAATACCACGTCTTTTAACCTAAATTTCACATTTATTCCCAAACAAAAATTATATCATATACTGTTAGCCTTAATTATATTAAGTCAAACAAGAATGTTATCGATCTTATAAAGTCAAATTGGGTCTTGTAAAGTAATAGGCTAGTCGGGTTCAACGGGCTTAGATTGTAATCTAATATTGTCTGTGTTTCAGGCTCAAAGCCTTAGTTTAGCCAAGCCCCCCCCCCCAAGTAGAAAAGCCCACATGCCACTTATGGCTCAAGGGTATAAAAGAAACCCTTTCCACACATGGAGAGGGTGTTAGTTGCATTTTCATACACTTGTAACTCACCTTTCTCTCTCTAATCTAACTTTACTAGTTTCTTTCTCTCTCTCTTTTTTTTCTTCTTATTGCCGGCTCATTAGAGCTTATTTAGAGCTTATTCAAGTTTGCTTATTTGTTGTGAAGGATTATTATAAGCCAAAAAAAACCAACTTATATGCGAAAAATGAAATTTATTGATAAAAAGATGGGTTGTCTCCCGACAAGCACTTTTGTTTATTAACGAGTCTTTAAGTTATACTCATGCCCACTCTACGTTTTGTCGTGGGCGTCTTCTCCTTGGTTCATTTCTTGTCGGATCATTTTTCTGAATCGTGATCCGTTCTCTCTTCCTAGAGACAAGGTATCTTTGCTTTCATTGTTAACACAAATGAAGCTATTCTCATTATCAAATGAATATCTTGTTACTTCAAAAGTTTCCAAGTGAACCATAGGTGGATCATATTTCTTATCTCCATTTTCTTGTTTTTCGTTCTCTTCTAACCAATAATTGTACCACCATTCTTTGGCCTTACCTTGGATTTTCTTACAGTTTTCCTATATCATTTCAAGAATATGGCCCTTCTTTCCAATTCCTAATTCATATTCATTGGCTAGTTGCTCAATTTCCATATCAAACACCCACTTATAATCATCAAAGCTTCTTTCCATTGGGTCTTTGTCAGGATCCAATGCTTCTTCGAAACAATCGATGACCCAAGATTTCAACAATGCCTTCTTTACTGATTCATTTAGATTTGTGTGTCCTGCTTTAACCATCATCCATTCTCCAAAGGTGTAGTCCATAGGCCTAGGTTTGTTATCATGTGAATTTTCTCTATACCATTATGCATAACTTTGTCCCCAAATTAAGTCATTCAGCTGACAACCTCCATATCTAACTAATAAGAAATCAGGAAATGATAGTCATACCCCTTTCATATTTTTTCTTTCACTATCATGGTTACGGTACCAAATTCTTTAATTCCCGACCCTAGATCTTTCGTATATTTTGACCCTTCTGTCACAAATACTCTTGTCGGGGTCACAGGTGGGCTACATCCTCACCTTTCCATTATAAGTTTGCATGATAGGTTTACAAAAATGTTTGACATGAATGTTTTTGTCCAGTCTTAATTTCTTTTTAACCTGTTGTTCTTACCTTTCCTGCAAATTATTTGTTTTAATGATTTCAAGGATGGGTTTCCTGGAGGGCAACTAGGTCTATTATTACTGATTGAATTCATCATAAGGATTTTTGCCGTAGGGATCATAAAGTTATGGTCTTTTTTCTCCATGTCAAAAATAATTCTATTGTTACCTACCCAAGTGAAATTTCCATGTTTAAAACATGGACTTTGGCATGAATGGTGGCCAGAAAGGGTCTGCTTAGGATAATAGTTTCATTAGGGGTCCTATTGATGATCACACAACCAGAAGGGAATAGGAATTTATCAATTCCTACTAGAATGTTTTCAACCACCCCTAATGGTGCCTTTTTGTAATATCGACCATTTTTATAAGCATATTGGTGTTCCTAAGATTGGTCAGCTTCAAGAATTCAAATATACCACTAGGCATGACATTTACACTATCTCCTAAATTAGCCATAGCATAAAAGTTAAAATCACCAATAGTGCAAGGAAGTGTGAAATTCCCCGGATTTTGCTCCTTAGGCGGCAATTTGCACTGTAGGACCTCGATCGTCCTTTCCTCTTTATTTTAAGCTACCTAAAAGTCAGAATCAGATAGAAAAGATACTCCGTGGAGATTGTTAGGCTTACTTGAAGAGATAGGTATATTTGGCATCTCATGATCAGCATTAACCACCTTACATTGCCTGGTAGATGAGCTAGGAGCTTCATTGATGGTCCTAGAATGGAGCTCCTTGGTTAATTGCTCGATTTGGGTTTCTAGGTTTTTAAGAGAGGCGCTTTAAGTCCTAGTGTTAATCTCTGCATTTTCTTAGAGTTTCTTAATCCATTCTTCCATTTTGGCGCTTCTTCGTGCTGATTCTTCCTGATGCTTATTCATAAGCTATTCAAAGCTTGGTCTCTTCTCCCCATAAGGTGGTCGATTATTTGTACGAGTGTAGTATCCCGGTGGACCTACACAAAACATGGCTTTATTACTTCCGTTGAAAAGGGTGGGCGTCTAAACTCTCCTTACTTGACCTGTTTTACTTCCTCGTTGAGAGGACATTCCTTGTCTAGGTGAGGTCCTTGGTAGATTTGATATCCTACTTGGATTGCATGAATAGTTTCTTTAATTTTATTCATATCGCATCCCAAGTTGTCCAATTTACTTACGATTGAAGCAAGTCCATCAGTATTACTACTTCTTCTAATGTTCCTACTTGATGTCCCATTGTGCCACTTTTAAGAGTGGTCAGCCATAGTTTGTATTGTCGTCAGAGCTTGAGTTGGTGTTATCTCATGAATTGGTCCATGCGAATCAAGCAATTAATGGTTCATAGTGCTTAAACTTTATAAAAGTTGTTTACCTTTTGATGGCTGTTTATGTCGTGGGTCGGGCACTTATACATCAAATCATTATACCATTGATTCGTCGCTTTCTTGCTTGAAGTTGTGGATGTCTTCAAGTCGTTTAGCAGTCTTGGATGGTGGATAATACCTTTAGATAAAGGCCTTTTTAAGGAGGTCCCAAGTGTTGACAGCTCCTGGAGTGAGTCTATCTACCCATCTTTTATCTTCTCCGGTAAGAATAAACGGGAACACACGTAGCAGTATTGCATCTTGTGATACTCTGAGAATATTAAACAAACTTACAATGTTAAGGACTCGATCAACATGATCGTGGGAATCCTCATTCTTATTCCCAAAGAAGGTGTCTTCCCTCAATTCTCGCATGAATTGACTCTTGATTTCAAAGTTGACATTGCCCCTGATTTCTGATTTAACCACGAACGGTGCCTGATTTTCTTATGACAATGCTAAGTATTGTTCCATGGTGAGAGGATTGATGTCTATAACCGCATAGCTCCTGCAGAATTTAGAAGTTAGAGAGAGAATGGGAATAATTACAAGAAATCAAATTAATACTAATTTTTAGCTCCCCGACAGCGGCGCCAAAAACTTGATGCGTATTTTAATTTAAAATATATTTTATTCAAGTTTTAAATTTATAAAACTCGATTCACCTAACAAAGGCACTAATGGGTAGAGAACCCGATTATGACTAGCGTAGAGATGGTAAATCCGAGGTCGTCCTAAGAGCTAAGTGTTATGAGTTTTAATTTGAAAGTGTCACGTTTTGAGAATAGTTTTAAGATATTGAGATTAACAAGAAAGTAAATATGCAAAAAGTAAAAGTAATAGAAGATATCAGGGAGAAAGGCGTGCTAGCTTAGCCATTTCATTACTACCGTTATAACTACGTTTTCCTATGCAATGTTACACCATGGTTTCATTAGTGGTTTCTAAAGTCGACAGACATGAATAGATATATATAGTCTGTCCTATAATTCCTGCGATCCTGAATCCCCCAAAAGTCACAAAGGTAGGGTAACCAGGTCATGGTGATTAATCCCAACTATCCCCAAAACTAGTCTAATAACCTATGCAAATTATTAACCCTCTCTGAAAGAGTTCCTGTGCTTTTTAAGTATATTAGGTGATAGAGGCGGTAACAGGGTTAGTTTCTACCCTAAGGTTAGAATGATCATCCTTCCCTAATACCCTGCTAATCCCATGCTCAAGTGGTAATCTAATAACAAGATTAACATGATCTAAACCACCCACAATACACCAAAAACCTAAGTGATCCAATGAGTCAAAAGGATATCTAACAAAACCATGATCTAACAGGAAACGAACATTATAACAATAGTAGATCCATGACTAGGCCAGCACTTGAAGTGATTAGCCGCTCATAGCAACAACAAATCAATAATTAATAAAGATAATCATGGATGGAAAACTCATAATTCTTACAGGAGTGGTTTATGAACGATTAAATACAAAGTAAATTAAGTGTGATCTCCCTTGGACTTCTTGTAGAATTCTTGAGCTATGGAGGCCTTGATCTCCCCTTAGATCTGTGGTGGAATGGTTGATTCGAAGTGTCTGAATGCTGCCTTATTTATAATCCCTTTGAATTATTTACAACGGCATAACCATTTAGGTGTGGTACACCGCAAAGGCCTTGAACGCAATGTTTCCATATTTTCAAGCCAAATGTGTTTATGAGTAACCTTTTTTCCCATGTTACGCATAATGGTGACAGACTTTTCCATATGTAGGCAAATAAATAAAGTTTACGGCATAACCCAATGTCTATGTTACGCCGTAATGATGACCAACTGCAATATCTTCCATAATTAACTGTTACAGAGTAAACCTATGTGGTGTTACGCCGTAAAGAAGTATTTGATGACGTGACTTGCTTGAAATAGGTTACGGCGTAACACTATCGTAGGGGTTACATGTGTAAACTCAAATAAAAAAGAAATTCATGTTTTCTTAAATCATTTTTAACGTCCCTTTTCCCGTGTTTTCCCATGTCACATACTTGCATTTACCTGAAAATAAACAAAATAACCTGAAAAGTATTGAATTCAAGTATTTTAAAGACAAATACAAGTATTTTTAGGAAATTAACACTAAAAAGTACGAATATTTGATGTTTATTCAATACCGTAAAGGAATAGATATTGATGTTGGAGACTAGTATTGGTAAAGCATGGGTACCAAAATTCCCTTTCAATCAAAGGTAAAACAAACGACACCGAGATCCTCTTTTTTTCTTTGATTGCTTTATATTCCCTTATCATCTCTTTATAGGATCCAAGAAATCACTTCACTTCATAATTAAGAACAAGAAAATAGGAAGGAGATGATGAAGAATTGTAGAGAGAGAGAGAGATAGAGAGAGAAAGTGAGAGAGAATGAGATGATTACTTGCTAAATGAAAAATTACAAATGACCAACTCCACTCTCACCATGGAGAGTGTGTATTTATTGCCCTAACTAAAAGGCTTACTTTCGCTTTAGTATTTCTATGGGCCGGGCTCGGGATTACTTGGGCTTTCGCCCGATACACGTGACCAGTTAGCTTACATTTAAGAGCCCGTTTATCCGTCTAGCCTATTACAACGTATATTAATTAATAACCAAGACCTAATATACTTAATGAACGAACTTTCATTGTTCGACTTAATATTTTGAGGCTAACAATCTCCCCTAAGTGAGTTTCATTGTGAGCACTCCCTTCTGAGTTCAATGAGATTGCTTTTGGGCCGTTAGCTCTTGTCTTTGTCATGGTCATTACTTGTTGAGACCTTGTTTCCTTCATGCTTTGTAGATCCTTTGATCCTAGCCTTGTCATTGTCCTGTTGACTTTGTTCTTTTCGGCCAGAAAAAGAGATCTTTAAATCTTTTATCCGTCCATCGTGAATCGTCTTGCCACCTTGCGATGTTGAGTCTTTACATCATGCCATAACTTTGCATCATCTTGAAAGCTTGCTAACAATCTCCCTTGATAGACTTGATATCTTGAAGGAAGATCTTGTATATCAGATTGTGCGTTCAGAAGTCTTTGTCTTTAATTCTGAGCTTTCATGATTCTTGAATCTCGTGAATATAGTATAGTCTTTGTAGTTTGAGCATGAGCATGTGTAAATGAATCCAAATTTAGCTAGAATAAGAGCATCACCCGATCTCAACTTTATTTACGCTAAAATAAAACAGTTAAAACAATAAAGCGTGTGGACGAATATGTTTTTGGTCATATCTTCGGATTTGGTTAGATAACCTTCGGTTCCGAGGGACCGGTTTACAGTATAAATACGTAACGCAATGGATCATGTAGATTCAAAGAATCTCCTGACAGGATTCCACTCAATCGAGGCTCATCTAACACAGATGTATTAGATTTACCATGCTTGCTAGTTCTTATTACCGAAACATCTCAAAGTAGACAACACGGTAAGAGTGAATCAAATAGTTACTATCTTTCTGATTAAGCCGTCAATTTATTTCCTGGAACAAGTTTGATTCACATTGAATCAACATCGTTTCTTTCTAGTTGACACAAGTTCGATTCATATAGAATCTCTGATATGTGAGAAATCACATATCCTTTCTATATCAAAAATGTCCCTAAAAAGATAAAATTGTGCATAAAATGCTTGTATATTGCTTGTTTTGTCTTTGTGATTGTGTAGGTACGGATATTACAAATAACACAAGAAAACGGTCAAAAACCGGACAAACACGGACACGAGAACGGATAGAGTGCACAAGAGCCAGGGATTTGATAGCAAAAAGGGTCAAAAAGTCAACCCTTGGTCAACCATGGTCAACAAGTCAACTCTGGTCAAACTTATAAAGACAAAATTCCAAAATAACCAAAACAACCCCTTGAAGTTAAACCAAATTGCAAAAATAACCCTTAAACCCTAACACCGTTATCTTTTTATTAATAAAAGATAACGGTCGTTATCTACATATAAACCAAAACCCATTTCATATAAACCTGTTAACCCAAGCCCATGGCCCAATCCCATTTTTATAAACCCAGGTCAACAACCCAACCCTCTCGAGTCAAACTCCCATCTAACTATCAAAAAAAGGGCGCGTAATCCCTTTTACTATTCATCATCATCTTCGCGTTTCCCACTCAAACAACAGGGTAAATGTGCAATAGACACGAAAAGGAAGAGCGTGACTTCGTAATTCGAGTACCAAGGTACAAGCTCAGAGTATTAACGTCATGAAGAGGCTCTTAATGGTCGAAGCCCTAAGACAGGACACGCAGCAAATGCAAGGAAACACACCAATCAGAGTTAAATTTTGCACTAAAACAAGTGCAAGAAGAAGCACATAGGTCTTACATATGAATCTATGTTGGCAATCCGTGTCCTCACCGTCAATCCAATCCAAACGGTCATAAGGATGGATCCAATGACGGGCAAAGAATCAAGGTACGAGATTACAAGGAGCGTGTAACAGACTCAAGGCCTAGAAGCTTCATCCCAACTCTATAAAAGCAGACCTCGTCACACACATTTGAGCTAGCTAGTTTTTCATTTTTTTAGCTTTATAATTTTTAGCTTTTTCCTTTCAAAATGTTTTACTTTAATGTTAGCTAAATTTAATTCCTTTTCAAAGTATTGTATCAGCTATGTTTATTAATACAATTTAAAGTTTCCCTTAATAAGCTCTTACTTTTTAAGCTCACTTTTATCAAATTCTATTTAATAAGCTGTTAATGTTTCATAAGCTTCTAATAAGCTCATCTTAAGCTCTCTGAGTCTCTAAGCTCAGATTGAGTTCAAATTAGTCATCTAATATACTTGAACAATTAAAATCAGTCTATTACCTTTGCTAAATGGGATTAAGCTTTTTGGATGATGAGCTAGCAATGGATGAGCTCATAGGACTTTACTAGCTTATCCTAGTGATAAGCTAGAGCTTGAAGAAGCTCCTTGAGCTTTTAAAGCCTTTGTTTAGCCAAGGCTTTTGAAAGTCTTTTTTAAATTTCAATCTCTTAGCGAATAATTGTATTTGCTTATTTTTAGCTTATTATTACTTGCTTATAGTGCTTAAAATCCTGTCTTACTGGCTTATTAAATAATGTTTTATCATCTTTATTTTGTTTTTTTTTCAAGTTTATAGTTTAGATCATAGTTTTTTCATATTTATCTTAGAAAATCAATAAAAATCCAACAAGTATTAGTAAACTAGTACTTAGATGATTCGGCTTATTGATGGTGGTATAAAGCGTCATAAGTTCTGATTAATAGTTTGTTTTTTATTTGGTATCAAGTTTATAAGTAATGTTCATATTTCATAAGCTTAAATGGAATTGAGTGTTTTAAAGGGGTGTTTGGCATAGCAGTATTAACCACAAGTTAATACTACTAGTGGCCAATTGGTTTTTGGATATTTGTCTTGAATTCTCATTTAAGTCTTTTAATAAGTTATTATAAGCCGATTAGGTTTTGTAATTAAGTTAGATTCATATATGTTCAAATCTGTTTAGCATCATTTGCATTTGAAGCTTCAATCAAATCTAAGTAATTGTCATAGCCTCATTTGCTTTTAAATGTGTGTTTGATATGTGTAGAACTGGATTTCTATAGCTTGCACTTTTGTCAAATAAAAGGTTTGGGTCAAATTGTGCAAAATTACACCAGAGAAGGAAAAACAGCAAACAGTTTCCATTTTCTAGTTTAACTTTCAGTAGGTTTAAGTAACTTTTAAGTTTTGATTTTAATAATTTAAGTAGCTTTTAGGTCATTAATCATTTGTCTCAACTTGATTTTTCAAAATAAGTTCATTAGCTTATCTGTCTTTGAGCTTAAAAGTTGCCATTTGTCTTTTCAAACAAAAAAAAAACTCAGATCCTACTGGTAATTCAGGCTTTTTTTTCAAAGCCTTTTTCTTAGAGCAATGTTTTCCAAACTCTTTTTCAAATCATTCACTAAGTAGCTAGTAGGTCATGCGTTAAGCTTCATAAGCCATTTGGTCTCAAGGTTTCATTAAAACTAAAAATAAGCTCAAGGTGTCCTTAAGGGGCTGTTGGCTATCTCATTTCCATAAAATAAGCTTATTCTTTATTTTAGCTTACTGCTTTTGTTTAGGCTTTATTTAGGATTAGTTTTAGTTTTTTGAGGTGGGGGGGTAGAAGTTAATTTTAGCTTATTTAGTTTTAGTCATAGCTATTTGAGCTTATATGCTTTCTAAGTGTTTAAATGTAAAGTGTTTTTAAATCTTTTTAGCTTTTCTGTCAATCAAAGCTTATCAAATGTGCTTATTTTAGTTTTATTTGCTTATTAGATATAGATTATTATCTGTTTTAGCTTATTTATCTTTTCCCTTAGCTTATTTGTCATTGAATTGCCCAATTAGTTCTAACCTTTTTAGTAGATTAGTTTAGTTTAAGCTTGCTGTCATTATTTAATGCCTGTATTTATGACTTATTTGTATTTTATGAAAAATAGTTGTTTTACAAAAGTTTGCTTATTTTTTAAGAGTTGAAAAAAAGTTAAAAAAAAATGAAAAAATTAAAACACTTAGGAAAGTAGGAAGCCCCGGGTGAGCAAGGCTCGAACCTGGGACCTCTACCACCTTCACCAAGTGTTTTAACACCCACACACACAGCCATCACGCTACATTAGCTCATCCGTTAGTTTCCTTTACAACAATCCTACTCTTTTATAATACATTTTTGTCCTTAGTTCAATAAGCTGTTTAAGCTTTATTACACAGCTTATTCGATAAGCTTGTGTTACCCAACTTATTTTGTCCTAGATTCCTCTAGTTCAATGCTACTTTTTGATAATTTTTTCTTAGAATTTTTTATATTTATTTAGTATTTTTAAATATTTATTTTTATAAAAACTTTAAAAATTCATAAAAACATAGAAAATAATCAAAACAAAAAATAATAATCTTTTTAGAAAAATTTTCTTATTCATATAGTACCTAGTAAAAAAAGTTTGCTTCGTAGGGTTTAATTTGCAAAATTTTCAATTTTTTAAAAGAACGGATTCGTTCCCGTTCACAGAGAGTTTTTACAAAATTTTAAGCTCAATTCACTCCTTTTTGTTTTGTTTTCTTTCTTTAAACTTACTTTTTAGTCAATTAGAGTCCATTAAAAGAGAAAAATTCATTTTAGGATTAATTTTGGAAATTTAGGGTTTTTAATAACCATTTAGGATTCCCGTTTTGTGTTTTTAGTTAAGGTTTAATTTCCCATTATTAAAGTTAGGTTTACTTGTCCTTTAAATTGCTCACTTTTAGGATTTTAGGAAACAAATCATCTTTGAACCAATTCAAATCATTGTCCAATCAATAAACGTGGTCTGGATTTCATAAATCTTCGAGGAAATACGACCCGGTAATCACTTACCGGTAAATATACGTATTATTGTGAGAATTTTACTTTCCTCTTTTAATCCTTAAGGGTAGTATTGGGGTAATTTTCTATACTTATATCATTATACGTGTATAAAACTTTACGCATCAATCTCGCGAGTCACCTAACAAGAGCTTGTTTGATGCTGGCTCAAGCAGGATTTCCATCTGCATTGTGAATACATAAGTATCACTCGGATGTTCTGGCACAATCACAAGGAAGTAATGCCGGAGGGACTCGTGTTAACAGCTTGTGAACTAAATGGTGTTCAACAAGTGTTAGTAATGGAAATGGTGTCCCTAATGAGATTTATTTATGGATCTCTTGGCTCTAGACTCGATTAGTGCGTTTTGGTTTTAGTAATCGGAGGCTGGAGCAGACTGCCACCTATTCAATATCAACTAACTCAGAGTGAGAAAGTCAATAGAAGTCGTGTGTATCTCCGTGACAAATGAGACAAGTTTCTATTGAGAGAAACCCAAATGGCTGGGAAGGGTTGTGCATTGCATCACTGGGTCCATGATGTCGTCTTCAATGTCAGCAATCAACATTGTGATTCTGACAATATATGTATTGACCCGGTTTCTGCCTAAATCGTATGGAGGGCTTCTTTCTTTAGAACCTTTATCCATACATTTCTTTTTAATTCTTCAACCCCTTCAATGCTTACCAAGACGTCATTACTAACACCTTGTTATGATTTGTTTCCATGTTAGCTCAATCTTAGTCGGCATTCTTCCCTTATACACATTCCTCATTCATCTCCAATCATACCTAAGGACTACTATTTCTAACTATGGAGTGTCCTTGGTTAGATTCCTCCTGTTCTGGTTGGATCATATGACTAATACCTAACCTAACCACCTTATGACTTCAGAATCGTCGTGAATTAAGATGTTATTGGGTATGAGATCGTAACCATAAAACCTTTTCTGAAGAATATAAACAACACTTTGAGTCGTTTAGATCACTTATTATTTTCAAGATCATATTTTAATTACATTTCTCCCCTTATTTTAAATACTAATTCACTTAGTTTCTAAAATACCTTGTGATTAAAATTTATCATGAAAATCCTGTGGAGAAAACTTTTATACTTAGCATGAATTATATGGAACATTAACTTGCTCCCTCTCAATTTTACATATGTTTGACACCAAAAAAATGATACCAAGTTGTAAAATGAATATAAAATTGAGGGTTAGCATTGTTGAGCACACAATTTTGAAAGATTATGAATTGTCATTGAAGAATTCTTGAAAAATTATGCTCAACCACGAAATCATCTTACAACATACAATCTATTGAGTAGTCATTATTATTACTGAGTTGTTATTAAGACTTTTTATAATGTTTTGAATGCATAAATATTGTCATGTTATAATGTATCTAAAATCATTAAAACTTTGTTTTTTGAAAAACTCCCCTTAAACATTGACTCATTTTGAAAATGACATCAAATGTAGAAGAATTGTCTTGTAAAACTATATGAGGGATGGAGTGTTGAACATACAATTTTGAAAGATTATGAATCGTTAGAGAGAAATTCTTGAAAAATTGTGTTCAACTTTTTGAAAAAACCAAATGTTAGAAGACTTCTCTTCTAACTTTAAGGATAAGCGCACTGAAACGTACACTCTCCTTTGTCGTTCGGGTCCGAGTTGCAATCTAAGAGCAATTACAAGTCATAAAGAAAAATTAGAAATGACATAGTTTGAAAGCATTTGAAACTCCTGCTCGAACTTTATTTACACACCCGTGTCAATGTTAATCGACATTTCTAGGCACGTAAATGTTATAGATTCCAAGAGACATGTCGAGAAGATTCTTTTTGTAAAACATTTTCTGATTTTTTTGATTTTGTATTTTCTTTTTGAAATTTTATATTTTTTATTTGTTTTTATATGTTTTATATTTTTGTATTTTGCTTTTATAAAAAAAATATTTACATGTTGACCTCAGCATTGTTATGTGATGGTAGAATAGTAATTCTAACTCTTGTCGTGATGTAGCTGTTTTATCTGCTGGAGGAACAACTTTTGGAACCAGCTTTGAACTGGACGGTTCATTGATGTGGTCGTAAATTCTGAGTTCTGAACTGTTATGATCAGAAGTCATTGCTTGTTCATCAAATCAGAATTCCTTGAAGCCATGGTTTATGAGATATCAGTCTTTTCAGCAACCAAACTCTGAGTCCTTCCTTTTTAGGATTGAAAGATGTACGTGCACTCAAGTTAAGAGACCTGCACTCACATCAAGAGTTTGTTCGTATTCATATTAGTTAGTGATATCATCGTCTGAACCATTTATGGGTTTACTGTCAACCTTGGTTGTTCTAGATGTGAATATCTTTCCAGTAGGAACCCACCTAAGAGCAACTGTCTTGAAAATTCTACCCGTCGGTTTCCACCTAAGACAAAATCTAGGAGTCATTGTTTTCTCATGCATAACGGAAGTCTTTTTTATTGAAAACCTATGTCCTTTTGTGATCTGTCTTTCTGGTTTCTTTGCAAAACTTGTTTACTCTACGGGTTTGAATCTGTTCGTTGTCTTATTGGATGGAACCTTTGCACGCGAGTTGACCACATTCAGGAATTTTGTTACACAATAATCATGATTTGCATTAAAGACGCATTTTTGACATGTCGAGCAAACAAAATGTTTGGAGTCAGAAAAATTCCTAGAATTCCTAGGGTGTTCTGCTATGGGCACAGTCTTTGTCGTTACGCAACTACTCTTAGATGCAGGCTAATTCCTAGAGTTTTGGTTATTGATCCTAGGTTTTGGTTTGCTACCATTAGTTGTGCTTTGTGATCTAGCAGAAGGCATCTCACTAGGTTCTGAATTCTTACTGCTTTCTTGTGTATTTTTCTTAGCTTCCTCTAGGTAGTGATTATGAACCATGTCATTTGAGCTATACCTAGATGAGCCAGGTGCAATTATGTGATGAGGTTTTGCACAAGCAGATTCTTTCCCCTTAGGAAAATAATGCGTAGTGACTGGTTTTGACAAATCGTTATTGACATGAACTTGGGAGGCAAATCGTGGCTTTGAAATTCTAGGTCGTTCAGACTTAAATGCAGTCGGTTGTCTAACAACTGATTGGTTTCTATGTGGTTGTAAAACCGATTTCCCTAAGATTGATGATTTTGCAAACTTAGTATTCACACTATTTCCTATTAATTTTCTTAACTCATTTTTTAATGCTGCAATTGCAAATCCTCTTTCCTGAAGTTGAGCTTTGAACTCAGCATTTTGAGCAATCAAAGAAGTTGTGTGTTCTATAGTCTTAGCTCTCGTTATCTTGATAGAATCATACAGTTCTTTGTAATGCCTTTTCAAAGTCTCATTTTCCTTAAGTAATTTAGGCATTTTATGTTCCAATTCGATGTTTATTGTTTCAATTACATCTATGTCATGTTTAACCTTGGCTTTATTACTTTTTACTTTAGAAAATTGGCCATGTTTCCCTTATTTTAAAGCTTGATTTTGATATTTAAGTTCAAGATTAACACAATGTGCTTCCATTCTTAAAAAATCTTTTTGAAATTAGGAAACGGTCTTTTTGAGACAAATATTTTCAGATTCAAGAGATTGATATGAGAGTTTAGTTTTCTAGTTATCAGTTAATTTAGTAGGCAAAGGACATGTGTCATGATATTGTTCAGCATTGTGGTCAACCTCTCCTTTATTATTGAATTCGGGTTGCTCAGTATGGTGTTGTCCTGTAGCAAAGATATTGATTTCAGCAGCCGTTTATACCTCAGCCATTGGCTCTTCATCATATATGGGTCTGATATCTGCATCATCAGCATGTGCATCATTCCCTGATCTGCTGCTTGTATCCTGCTCTTTTGATTCTGTCCCACTGCTTTCTGTGTCAATCAAACTAGCATCTAATGCTTTACTCGTATCAACCTTTTCTTCTGTTGTTTGCATCTGTCTTTCATTCACCCAGTTGTCATACTCTCTTTTATGTAGTGCTCTTTTATCAATCGACTTCTTAATAGATTCCATGTATTGGATCAGTGTATCATGGAATTCTGGAATCTCGAGTTGAGAGTATTGTAGAAAGTAGTTGCGTGTCATTACAACATATTCATCATCCAAATAAATCCGTGACTTGATGAACATCTGAAACTGTATCTCGAGTACTTTAAAAGCAGCCATAGATCCAATCTCTTGAAATTCTTCGTTGTCAAGTTGCTTTTCTAGTTGATCCATGTTTAGGAACATTGTGCCTGTAAAAGTCTCTACATCGTGACCAAAGAGTGTCGCAAATGCGCGTTTGAATCCACACTCGGTTCGAGTTCCTTTTAAGCCGTTGTTTGAAAGAAGCTTGAGGTGTGAATGAAGTTGTCGAAAAGATATCATGCAACTCTTTTTTTGCTTTGTCTTAAATTTGTTGCATTTGTTGCTCTTCCGAATTCGAACACGAAGATAAAGTATCTTTCGTTTCCATTTTTTCTGTGATGTGAAGTGAAAATGATTTGTAGGATATTAAGTATGTAAAGTGATTGTTGTTGTGGATTGAATTCAATTAATGTTCACGGGATTTTACAAATCTATGATTTAAACCGAGAAAAGAAATGGAATCTTTTGCGGAATTTTACAAAATCAAGAAGAAACCGTGAAACAATGATTAATTGTTGTTGTCGAAGTACTTTAGCTTTTGTTGACAAATAATGAGCTAAAACGACGAACGGTGCACAAACTTTCAAATATGTTATTAGTATGTTTACTTTAGCCCAAGTGAAGTTTTAAATTCGGTTCGCAAAAACTGCTAATTAGGTTAACACTGGAAAACTGCGAGTTAGGTTAACAGTGGAAAACTGCAAATTCTGAGAACTGCGAATTCTGAAAACTGCTAATTCTAAAAACTGCGAGTTTTGGAAAACTGCTAATTCTGAAAAACTGTGAATTCTAAAAAACTGTGAGTTCTGGAAAACTGCGACATCTGGAGATACGAATTCTGAGAAACTACGAGTTCTAGAGCTGCGAGTTATGAGAAACTGCAAGTTCTGGAGCCGCGAGTTCTGGAGCTGCGAGTTCTGAGAAACTACGAGTTCTAAAGCTGCGAGTTCTGGAGCTGCGAATCCGATGAACACTAGGACGAAACACAAAAACACAAAAATACACATTTTTGATAGTTTTTTCCCAAAAATTTCTTGTACAACTAGTATTACTAAACCTATAGGACCCTAAAAATGTAAACTTTATGGTTTTTAAGCCAAAAAAATTCAAAATCAAGAAAAGGACTATAGAGATTTTTTCGAACACTAAAATTTGACAAAAATGAATGTTTTTCTTTGATCCAAAGCTAATACACCTATATCCAAAGATACTAGATCAATCTTACCAAAGTAAATGATCTTTTAGTGTATGTTTAAACTTCGAAAATCAAAAAAATATGTAAAGCTTCGGTTGAGAAAGAACACGAACTAAAACAACAACTAGAAAAAAATAAATCATTAACCCACCCCTTAGCGATTGATACCAATTGTAGGAACCCGGATACACTTTCACTTCACCATGGATTTGATAAGAAAAATAGATAAGAAGAAAATAAAGAAGAGTGGAGAGAGGTTAGAGAGAGAAAGTAAGAAAGAAAAAGAGATGGTTGATTTCTAATGAAAACCTTACAAATAAGAACCAACACCCTCTTCACACTTGGAGAGGGGTATTTATACCACTTAATGGGCCGGCCTTGTAAGGCTTGTTGGGCCGTGGTTTAATGTCTTGGGCCAGTCTCGAGATTACACTGGACCTTAGTCCGGAACTAGTACAAGATTAGATTACGTGCACGAGCCCGTTTACCCTTCTAGCCTATTACAACATACATGAGATAAAGACCGAGATTAATAATATAATTTGAGGCTAGCATAATCATTCCCGTAAAACCACCTTTTACCACCCAAAATAGTGTCATTTGCGCAAATGACTGGCTTGGATCTTGGTAAGGCTATATTCACCCGGCCATACTTTGTACGAACATCTTATTCCAACCATCATATAGAACCTCTATATTGATTTCTTTTACACTTCTCACTCCAACATTAACATCCGATGTCAACATTTCTTTTATTGCCTAAATAAAAAAAGAAATCAATATGTTAATAAATGTTTCAAGAATTTTTACTTGCTTGCTCAAATATAATAGCATATGCAAAGACCATTTACAGATTATGACTAACATTTAAACATGGAAAAAGTTGAATTAACCAAGACTAATATTTGATAATTTAAAACATTAACGTTAGAAATTTAATTTATACAAATGATGCAACTAAACTTTGATATAATAGCTCTTGGCTTTGCGATGTATAGAGACCTCTCCATGACAACATCAATTCCACTTTGAAATCATAGATTCAGATATAAAAACAGCTCATTAACGATAATAGCAACTCTAAACACAATCAATAAAGCTACATTGAATGACATCAAGGAGAAAAAGATGATGACATTAATATTATGCCTTCACAAATTCATTTTATATAGCGTCACGCTTTCTTAATTTCGCTAAAATGATACCGTAAACACATCATATTATCAAATAAAAATAAATTTTCATTTTTTAAGACGAAAGAGACACAAAACAAACGACCCTTAACACAAATTATACACTGCATCAAATGGGCACGCGCAAGCATATGAAATTAGCAACCTTAACAATTGTTTATACAAAGCGCATAAAATCAGCAACATTGATATTTTACCTTCACAAACTAACTCTATATAGTGTCACGTTTTCTCTATATCCCTAAAAAATACCGTAAACACAACATATTGTCAAACAAAAATACATTTTTATCTTTTAATTCGTAACAGACACAAAACAAGTAATCATTACTATAAATTATACACTGCATTAAGTGAGCACACGTAAGCATATGAAAGTAGCAACCTTAACTATTCTTTATACAAAGCGCATAAAATCAGCATCCATTGCTACATACCATTCTTTAGAGAATATCATAAAACACATATGACCACAACTTATACAAAGTATATATATTTTGCACTTAGAGCTACATACCATAATCTAAAAGATATGACATAGCTTAAACAAACATAAAGACACTCCCAAAAATCCAATCAGCATACATTGCTACACACCATTCTTTAGAGAATATCATAAAACACATACGACCACAACTTATACAAAGTATATATATTTTGCACTTAGAGCTACATACCATAATCTAAAAGATATTCCATAGCTTAAACAAACATAAAGACACTCCTAAAAATCCAATCGCCGTAATAGCAGAATCAATGTCGAATTTAAAACACAAATTCAAATATAAAAACAGATCATCGAAAAGATTATAAATTTAAAAAGAATCGAAAAAACTACAATGAATGGCATTTATCGCAAAAGCTGATAAAATCAATGCTTTTAAGCCCACTTTATACAGCCACATACTAACTCGCAAAACAAAAAATAAGTATATTCTTTTAATTAACAAGAATTATTAAATCAACGATCAAAAAGCTAAATTATACATAACATATATTAGCATAGAAATGACAGCAGAATCAATGTCCAATTTAAAACACAAATTCAAATGTAAAACAGATCCTTGATAACATTTTAAATTCTAAAAAGAATAAAAAAAACTACTGAAAGATATCTTAACACACACAAGGTATGGATTCAGTCTAAGGTTTAGAGAGAGAAAGAGAGGTGGTTGGATGAACACTTAGTGAGAGAAAGAAAAGAAAGAATGTTATATTACTATGTGAAACAAATGAACAACCAATACCCTTTCCATAGCATGAAAATGGTTTATATACTACCTAAGTGGCTGACTGTAGTCTTAGGTCCATGGGCTTTTGCTTATCTAGCCTATCTAGTTTTTAAATATTACTTAATGAGCTATCTACCGATATTTATGGAAGTGACCGATACTTTTGTATTTCTAACAATCTCCCCCTAAGGGAGGTTACTCCATTTTACAAAAACTTAAACCTAGCATACTATGCTTTGTCTTTAGTCTTGTGCTCTCAGACTTGTTTTTTTGACTTTATCTTATGAACATGATGTAGTGATCTTTGACTTTAGGCTTGAGCTTGTTCTGATAGGCTTAAATTGTATGTGAACTTGAACTTCTTTGAGATCATCAACCAAGCATAATCTCTTATCATCATTTTGTGATCTTTTGCCTTCTTGTGATCTTGTGACCTTTGGACCGACATGCTTATACTGTTCTTGATGTTGAAAGCGTGTGTAACCATCTTTCTTGATATTCTTTAACTTTATTACTTCGTCACTTTATAGAGGACGTACGATATCAACTTAATACTTCGTCGCTTCAAGAAAGACGTACGGTATCAGAGTAGCGGAAGTCTTGAAACATATACTTGAGCTTTTATAATGTCTTTATATTTTTTGGTCAAGTATAAGCATGCGGCTTTGGATCTTGACTTGTCTTGATCCAATAGCTGCAACCATCTAGATTACCTGCATGAAATGGTTAGTGATAATCAACATGTATGGATGAAAGTGGCTTTGTCACTTCGTCAAATACGGTTGTAATAACCATGGTTCCTAGTTAATCAATATAAATACTACCTGTGATCAGGTAGAATTATGAAGAATTTCCTTGACAGGGTTTTGTAGTTGCACTAGCCGTTCTCATTACCGGAATGTCTCAAAGCAGACAACACAGTAAGAGTGAACTTGTAAGTTACTATCTTCCGATTAAGCCATCAATTCGTGTTCAGCTTTCCTTTGTCCAGATACCCTTGTGAGGCTTCCCATGGACATAAGATTGAAAATTGATTTAGAAAATTAGTCGGTGTGTTAAGATGCAAACGGTTTTTATGACACACCAATAATTTTATCTTTTTTAAAATTCATTTGTCAATTCATAAGCTGGATCGAATCGATATCCAATATCACAAGTTTGATCCGTATATGATCTCACAAGATACCTACAAAGAGCTTGTTTGATGTTGGCTCAAACAGGATTTCCATCTTCACTGTAACTACTTAAGTATCACTCAGATGTTTTGGCAAAATCACAAGGATGATGCGTAGGACTCTTGACATATATTTCTTGTTTTTTACATTGTATAAATTAGCAAGCATATTTTTGATAAGTGTCCTAATGAGATTTATGGATGATCTTTTATGCATCTAGACTCAATAGTGCACATTTGCTTTTAATAATCGGAGGCTGAAGCAGACTGCCACCTTTTCAATACCAACTAACTCAGAGTGAGAGAGTCAATAGAAATGTGTTTAATCTCCATGAGAAATGAAACATAAATCTTTTGAGAGATTATGAGTGGCTAGGGAGGGTTGTGCATTGCATCACTGGGTCCATGATGGCAGTCTTCAATGTCAGCAATCATCTTTGTGATTCTGACAGTAGATGTATTGACCTGATTTCTGCCTAAGTATAAGGAGGGTTATTTCGCTTTTCAGCGCTAAAGCTTTACTTTGCTCTTGTTAAATCTTCACCTCCTTTAGTGCTTACCAGACTTCCAAGAACTAGTACCTTGTTGGGTTTGCTGTTTCAGTACTCGCTCCATCTCGTCGGCTACTTTTCCTTATTTCACTTTTTACTCTCTTTTTTACATCTATGCTAAGGACTTCTACAACTATCTAGTCTTGAACTTTTGGAATGTCACTAGGTAGATCCCTCTGTTCGGGTTGGATCGTGGGAACGTATCCTATACCTGTCCAACCTTTATACTCCAGATAATTAAATAATGGCGGTCTTGTTGTAACGCCCCGACCAGTAGGGTTAGAAGTAATTACAATATGGTAGTGGACATCAAAAGATACATCAAATCATAACATAAGCATAAACAGCGGAAGTCTTAAAGAAATAACAAAGGAAATAAGTCAATGACTTAAGTGTACATAAGTTCTCAAGGATAAACATATACACTCCAAACGAACTAACCCGAAATACAAATGTCTTGAAACGAAACATTTCATATATCAAAACTTGGATACTGAGGTTAGTCCAACACTCAGCACTCATAGCCTGAGTCAAACCCCAGGTGCCAAGCTGTGACCTGCCCGCAGGAAGACAGAAAGTGCGGCTGAAGCTTACAACGCCCATATCTTTCGTAGTGAACAGATATTATAATCGAAGTGCCCAAAAGATAACGGAAATCAGGAGTCATGATTACAAAGGTACAAAGGATATCACAAGAAATGATCAAAGGGATACAAATATAAGATATGACAAAGCAGGAATTTCGATAGTCATCTTAGGGTAAGGTATAGATGTATCAGAAAATAAAATTAGTTAAGTTCAATCACCAAGCCCAACAAATCATATCTAAGGCTACCATGGAGTCATGAGCTCCAAAGTTTTGTTATGAAAGACGTGATTGCACCAATCATCGTGTCACTCGAAGTATCCAAATATATATGTCATCATCCAAGTCGTATTTACTATAGATCTAAATCGGTAGGATGCATCATCGCCACTTAAACAATATAATTTCATAGTGCACAATAATATCAAATGGGGGACGGTGTCGAGACTCTCGCAATCCCCCACAATGCGTCATGCCAACGGTGCTATCAACTGACACGGCCATGTTACCTTCATGGCTAGGAAACAAATGTGCGCTTGGTCTCAACTGAAGGGTTCAGAAGCTCACAGTGCATATCAAAAGTTCGTGTTTCTTAAGGGATACTTTGTAAAGGTTCAATGCGCACACAGGTTCAAATATCAACGGTTCACATAGCTAAGGTTAGCTGCAGGGTTCAAAGGGAATCAAATGACACGAGCATTATAAGAAAGCCAGATAAACGGATCAGAGCACTGTAGCCAATCACATAAGAATCAAGATAGAGAGGAATAAAGTCATGTAGAAACCTTAACAAAAGTCAGAATATTTGTACCTTTTCCGAAGCAAAGCAAATCAATAGGAAAACAACGCATGAAATATCAAAATCCACTCTCTCTTGATGCCGACACCTAAAAGAAATGATGAATTCGAGTTAACACACCATTCATTTAACTTATACTTGTCTCTTTTTAGTAACTTTCTATTTTTAGTAACTTTATTTTTAGTAACTTTCATTTTAGGAACTTTCCAATTTTAGTGAAACTTCCAATAAATTTCGCTGGAATATTTCTATCATTTGAGATCGATTTTAAGTATTTTTAAATAGCTTAGGGACTTAATATGCCAACCTTAACAGCTTAGGGTTAAATATGGAAACTTTTCATATTTTAGGCGTTTAATATGCTCAAAATCATAATTTTCAAGGTTAAAGTGTAAATATCAAAGTGTTTCATATTTATTCGCAGATCTATACCTTTTCATTTATCTTGTTCTTTACAACGTCAAACCCTTATATTTTAATAATTTACATATTTAGTCCTTTAGGTTTATTGTATTTACACAAATATCTTTAATTATCTCAAAATTACAAACAAGCTCTGTTATAGATTCAAATATTGAAAATCATCTATATCATTAATTACTAACCAAAGTGTCGTTATACTTTCAGAATTTACAAGTTTTTGTCCCTCTATTTTAATTAAATACTTTCTAATTTAACTTAATATCTGTAATTAAACATAGACGTAGAGAAATCCCAAATACTATCAACATGACGTATTATACCCCCCAACAGATTTTATACAGAGATATTACTAAATATTAACAAGTCTTAAACACACTGACCCCCCTAGTTAACATAACTTAACAAACAAGTCCTTTTTACTTTTTATATCACTAATCGGCTAACAATTAAATCCACAAACCCTAGTTTAATTTTCCATACCTTCAAAAACATTATTTCCCAATCTTATGCATTTACTTTCATTGGAAAAATAAACAAAACCCCTAACCCTTAATTCATTTTAAACTATTTTCATACCTTTTTCCCTTTTTTGAATCGAATTCGGCAAACACACATTAGTAATCCTCTATAATTATGCGAATAATCACCTCTAAATTGTTTCCAACAATTTTTCTGGTCCAACTATATGATATAAATAAAACCTATTAAATTATCTATATAATCCATTTTATTGCATAGTCTTTATTTATGCGATTTTAATTAGTAAAATAGTCGGGTTGTCGTTATCGAACGTGTTTTTATTTATAAAAATCAAAATAACATACATGAGTAATAATTTTTCTCATGCATGGACGAATTAAATATGATGGATAAATGGATACAAATAATTTACCTTTGAAGATCCCTTAGTGATTTTATGATTCTTAGGCTATTCTGCGGTTTGGTTTTATTCGAACAAAAACTGATTACCACGATTGAACTACTAAGCTTTAAAACATTGTTTCCCACTAGTGTTTGTCCCACAATTCCTTGACATTCACAACACCTAGAAATAGTAGTTGCATGCCCTGTGGAAAATACTATTTTAGTGCCCGCCATTTGATTTAGGGTTTTTGTGCTTGTTTTTCATTTTAGGATTTAACAAGAAATAAAATCCGATTAAATAGTATAATGGGATATTAGGCCGAATTTTGGGCTTTCAAATAGGATTAAATCAGATTTTATCATTTGCATAATTATTTTGTATTTATCCATATTTTATTTAATTAATTTTGTAATATATAAATAATTAATTACTTATATAATTTGGCATAAGTAATTTTACATAATCCTTAATTAGTTTTCTTACATAACATAAAGTATTTTAATCTTACAAAATTTCATAATTGCTATATATAGTATTTTCATAATTTCTATAATTAAACTGAAATTTATTTAAGCTTTTATAGATTTTCTTGCATTAGGGGTATTTTGGTAATTTCACATTTGTTGAGATTTTTAGGTTTTACACTTGTGGTATCATTCACAGCCTTAAAACCATTTGTACTGATCCCCCTCAACATGTGCATCGATATTCGAAAATGTTTAGCACATGAAGGGAGAAGCTTGCATTGGAGTCGTTAAATTCACATGTTTAATCATATATTTTAATCACATTTTCTCCCTTTATCAAAAATGTCAAATCTCTTGATATTTTGGATATCAATTGATTCAAATATATATGGTTTCAGGGAAAAAATATCCAATTATTAACAAGCTGATTATTGGAACATTTTAATGCTCCCCCTCAAATTATGAGGGTATATAAGATAGTGTTGAGTACAATAATTTGAAAATTTTGAATTTACTAAGAAATTCTTAAAAAACTTTGTACTCGAGCACTCTTTATTATCACCATTAAGTCTACACTACATATATACATATTCACAAGTTTATAATATACGAAATGACCTTATAATGACGAACACAATATGACAAAGTCATATTGTTCGTTGAAGTAGCCAGAGGTCAGTTCTGTAGTGTCTCCCACCAACAAACTTTTCAAAGCTCCTCATTATTCTTCTTTCCTTCAGCTGCTTGTCAATAGCCTTGATCATGATATGAGCTCTTTTATTTTCTAATAAACTCCATCTTCTTTGTAGCAAGTACTCTATTCGGATATTCTTAGTGATGTCATCAAGCGAAGTTCAAAGCCTTGTTAATGTGCCATCACTGAACTTGTAGAGTTCATCTGAGCGCATCAACCTGTTTCTCCCTTGGTTGTCAACATAAATGAATCCTTGAGGGTCTTGATATGGAGTGTATGGGTCCCTTTTCTTGATGTCGGGTCTGGTAGTTTCTGGCTTGGTGACGTTGATCTTCTTCTGGTAATTTTTGACTCCCAGTTGAAGATCTTCGACTCTCTTTTGAATAACCATGCTTCTGGTGAACATTCGCAGTGTTATAGCAAAGTCAAAAACATCATCGCCCGAGAGATTGGTGAGCCTATTCTGAACAACAAGGATCAGCATGTCCTCGATGTTATTGATGCGAAGTCTTGGGAAGTCGCCTTCCTTGAATGTATAAAGTTAGTTATCAGCTCTTCGTACTTCAATCTCTCTCAGATACCCATATCCATGTTTCCACATAACCTCTACATGAGTCACTGCCAAAATACGTTTAGTAGAATACACATCATGACTAGATTCCAAGCCTTGTGCATACGCATAGAACGTCTTACGTTGTTTTCTCCAATGAGAAATACCCCATAATGCATATTTATCATAGGAAACTTTAACATGACTTCATATTTTTGGAACCATATCTTCAATGCCTTAAAGATCATACTGAGCGGCCTTTGTCTTTGTTGTGGAAGTCGTATAGGTCATGGTCAAAATTACTCCTTATAGATACTTGAGATCGTTATTGAAGAAGTAGTCAACCGGTACCATTTGATGATACCCATTCATGACTAAAGGGAGGGTTTGGTAAGATCAAATAGATAATCACCGCCTTCTGGGTTGTCCCAATCAAGTTTCTCTGACAGAGTTTTGTAACATTCTTCAAAGTCATATTCCAACTCAGCAAAATTGGTATGTATGCCTTTGAGAAGTTTGAATGCTGGCCCTAACAGGGTTTCTTGAGTCAGATTGGTGATCTTTAGGCTGTTCATGATGTATGCAGAGAAGTCTATAGGAGTGCTCATCAATTCATCAAAGTTTTTTGACGGTTTATCAGCAGAAGATGCAAGGGTCATTAACCAGCTTTGAGTTGGTCCTTGTTGTGGAGTCTTGCCAATATTCCAATCAGGATCAGTGGGTTCTTGAGGTTGTTTAGGTTTGGTAAACCAGTCATGTTTAGATGTAACCTTTCTCTTGGGTTCTTCATCATCATTACCCAAATTCTCTTCTTGATCTTGTGGCATATCAGAATCTGCAATCTCAAACTCTGGTTCCTCTGTGTGAACAGACTTTCTAGAAGATTTTGATTGAGACTTGGTGCCTTTAGATGAGCCAGACTTTGATTCTTTAGTTTTTTGACCTTTTGTTGGTTCAGGATCCTTGCTTATCTTCCTCTTCTTCAACCCTCGGTCTGATCCAGCGGAGGGGTCTTAATGTGTTATTAAAGCTTTAAATTTATAATACTAGTTTTATCCAATTTCCAACTAACATACTTGTAAAGTATAAACCCTCCTTTATAGTATATGTTTAGGGTAAGACCAGGTCGTTCCACGGGATTGGTAATTCTAAAAAGAGTCGACTATATAACGAAAAGGATAAATCTTATAGACTGTCATGATCTAAAGATTTTAAGGTACTTCAAGATATAAAATAATGTTGTTTGGGGGCACAAAAACAAATATGGATAAACTTGGATGGATAATGGTTCAAGAATTAAAGTATAATCGATTAAAGAAACGGGTAGTTTACTAAAATGATTGTCTATTCATTATAATTAAAAATCCTTTTGGCCTTTACTTTTGATTACAAAAATGCTTTAAGTGTGATTCAAGTTTGGGAAATAGGAATATGAACTTTCTTAACCAAGTTCGATAGACATCAGGTTAAGTGTTAAACCCTTTTACCCTTGGTTAATGATCATTTTGTTAGCCAATCCTCACAAGGCTAACATCTAGTTGTCATAGAAAATCAACATGGAAATCAAGCATTTAGTCAGAATCTTTTGACCTATATCCGGGCTAGAATGATGATCAAATGATGATTAATAAGTCTAAGTGTAAAAACATCAAGTTCATGTTGATAGTTTCTAAAATTCACTATATTATCCAAGTTTAATCCATAATTCCCTCATGATCCCCAAACAAACATGTTAAACTACTCCATATTCATCAATTCAAAACACATAACAAGCATGATCAATTCAGAATTCATAATATAAAAGTAGGGAAACGTGTTTATACCAAACTCAATAGCAAAATATATTGATTCTCAAGAGTTTCCTTCGAACAATAATTCCAACAACCTAGAAATTAACTTTAGTCTTCTTTGTAACAGTAAAAATTGTCACATGAGCATCTTTTATGACTTGATTGAGTGTGATCTCTATGTTTTCATTCCCTTGCTTGACGTTAATCATTTCAGCATCAGTACCCTCCTTTTGAATAAACCTTTTAATATTAATTGGTTCATTCAACCTTACATCCACATCATCGTTGAACTGATTGGTAGTATAATCCATTCCTTTATCCTCATCACCTTCAGCTTTATTTTCAACCTTTAATTCTACAATGGTTTCATCTTCTTCATTAGTAGAAGCATAGTTGGACGCGGTTTTAATAGATTCGTCCCCCTTTTCTTCTTCATCATCTTCAACCTCTTTTTCATTCTCCTCTTAATCAAATTCGAAACCCGTTTCATTCTCATCAGTTTCATGCATGGAATCCAACCCTTTTTCTTTGTCAGATTAGGTATTGTCATCATCATTGTCACTCTCTTGATCACTGCCTTCACTACTTGAGTTATAATCATATTGCTGTCATCTTCATCTCATCCCCAAGATTCAGCTTCATTCTCAGTTGATTCTTTTTCAGTCACATCTGGAACCTCTAGTTTAGCACTAGTTCCTTCATTTGTGATAGAAGGTTTGATCTTTGTAGCACTTGGAACTATTTTGGTAACTATACCAGAACCACTTGGATGAGTCTTATGAAAGTCCCTCAAACTCTTCTTGAGAACTTTTTATATTGAGCTTCTTCAGTTAATGCCACTTCAGAGAGCAACTCAATTCCTTTGCGTTTCTTAACAATCACCTTTTCCTTCTTTCTCTAGACAGTGACATAACAGCGAGTATCTTAATGTCAACTGTAAACCACCCAAATCCCACCAAAAACGTCCTCCTGCATGCTTGGAGATGTCTTGCAGCGGAAGTATGTCCGGGGGCGTTACTTCATAATACACAACGCTAGATACAAGAGAACGACCTCTAAATGTGTCGTTTGAAAAGCTATCTCGTTGATTTCCTTGAAATTGATATAACATGTGTCCCATAATTTGCATCACAATGAAAAGCTTGAAAGCGATACAACGAGATTTGATCATTTGTATATAAGTAGTAATCCATGAATGAAATCTTGTCATTTTAGACTCCAATGCACATCAAGTAAGCCAAGCATCTAATTCACCTGAGAAAAACATGCTTAAAAAGGTCAACATAAAGTTGGTGAAGTTCATCAGTGGTTTAAGTATAAATGTGAACCAAGAGTTATATAAGTATGTATGACCATTTAAATCCTTAAATGTCCTTCCAAAATGTATGAATGATTTTAAAAAATCAAGAATTGTAAAGCATGCATGACCATTTAAATCCCTAAATAGTCACCAAAACGTATGTATAGTTGAACCACCTTAGTTCAAAGTATGTATTGCCACTTTATTCAAGACAACGCGCAAGTATTTATGTATATGTATTGTTGGCCCTATAGACCCAACCAATCGTAACCCGACATGTTATAACGTTCGTTTTCCTAGTGATAGATAATCACCCGAACGGGGATTGTCAATCCCGAATAGATCTATTTTATAAAATTAGACCTGTGGGTACAAAACTGCTATAAAGTTAGTTGTGCCAGTGATAGTAAATCACCCGAACGGGGATTCATACCCGAATAGATCTATTTCATAACATTCGCGCTCACCCTCCAAGTGATTTATAGTTCACGAAGCTGTGACGTAGACTTGAATGTACCCATCACAGGTGTCCCCTCCAAGAACACCCGGGTATTTATTTAAAACGAATTGTATCCCGTTCGGGTGTGCCTTCATGAAACACCCGGGCAGTATTGTAAACATTATTTTCTACCGTTACAGGTCGTCCCATTCCAAGAATACTGGGCAGTAATTGTTGTTGTTATCAGTAAAATTTCAATTCGCTTAAACTTATTTTCGTAATCATCTTCAAAAGTAAAAGTATTGCATTCATGTACCAAAATGATGGTCAAGTATTCTATTTCATAGTGAGGCTATATAAAATGAGTATGTTAAAACCATTTGTATCAACCAGTAAAAATGCATTGCCAAAAAGCATGTTCTCACCCAAAATATATGTAAAAACAAGTAAAACATGGGCTATAAATCGCCATTGTTGTTTTAGACGATTTGCAGAACTGCACTATTAAGCAAAAACCAACGGAAAACCAGAACGACTCGATCAAGAAGTTGCGATTTCTTAACGTCTAAGACCCACCAGCCTAGGATAATGAATTTGGGTTTCCCGATGGATAGTCACCTCAACGCGACACGTTGATAAAAGATTTAGGTTTCCGAGTTGTAATGGTTTGGTGGTTGGTTAAATAAAACAAATCAAAAGTAACACAATGTATGTAATATATCCCGTATATATTACATATGAAAAATATGCCAAATATATAATTCTTACTGTGAATTATATAACAAAGAAAAACAATCAATCAAATAATCGAGGTATATAATACTTTGTAAGTATTAATATAGAAAAGTTAGGGAAAAAGGATTTGACCTAGAAACTTTTCGACACATTTTCAGAAATCACCAATTAGATTAATAAAATGTCCTTGCATAAAAGTAAACGTACGTTTTAAAGTTTCGTAATATATAAACGATGTTTTCAAAGCTTTTACATTTTATTACTGTAATCTTCAGTCCTGCGAATTATAAAATACTTTTTTTAATTTAGTGTCTGCGTCTTTAAGACTATTTAACTAACTAGTATGCGTTGTTGTAAAAGTTATAACTTTAGTCGTATGTATTGTTTATTGTTATAATTTTAAATTTACACAATCTTAAAGCTATATAACTTAAATCCTTTTCCAATCAATCCGCTTTGCAATTACTCGCGCGTTTTAAATATATATATCTTTATTTACTATAGTATATATATATATAATATATATTATATTATTTATCATATATATATTTAAAAAAATAACAACTATAAACTAAATTACCTTTACATTAATTTAACAATTTAAGAACCCACCATTATATACGGTTTTATTATTAAATTATTGAAATATATTTTTTAGTACATTTTTGTTAAACCAATACCACCCTATGTTGTTTTTCACTAAACCACACGGCATTATTTCTACTAATAACCAAACAACGGGATCCCTTTGTTGTTTCTCTAAACACCAAATGCCACCCCTAACTGGTTTCCTGCTAACACCAAACACAACAATTGATTTTAATTCTGTTTAAGCAAACGCACCCTATTACGTTTCTATCAAAAAACAACACAACTATTTCTGGGGAAAGCCCTTATATACAAAAACTCCCTTGTGTTTTCTGTTCAGAACCAACACACCCTTGACTTTTTTCTTTTACCAAATGCACACCTTAGTGTGTCATTCAACATCACCAAAAGCCTACCATTATTTGTTTATTTCAAACAAACGCCCCTTCTGTGTGTTTCTACACAACCAATCGCACCCACCTCATTTAGTGTTAATAACAGGAAAAACAAACACCCCGTGAGGTGTTCATATTAATAAACGCACACTAATCATCTATATTGTCAAACCATACAAAAACCCATTTGGTTGGTTGGTGACTGCCTAACGCACTCATTGTGGTCGGGTCGGCAGCCAACTACAAACGACACCTTGTGTTGGATGGTGAGCCAATATGCACCCCCCCTTTGGTGCATATAAATCAAAAAAGCACCCCTTGGTTCAATTTTCAGAACAAAAAGCTCACCCTTTTCGGGGATTTAGAGCGAAACCAAACATGCCTTTGTAGGTTTTATAAATGCTCATGCACCCTTTCCGGTGGCGGCTGAGCAAAACCAAAGCACACCCTTGTTGTGTTATGTGATGTGGTTGTTGTGATGGAGGTGCGGAGGTGATGATGGTGTGATGATGTAGGCGGCTGCCATGGTGTAAATGGTGATGAGGAGGTTGGTGGGTGGTGGGTGCTCGATGTGGGTTGATGGTGGCTTCGTGGTGTTGTCGGTGACGAGTTGGAGGTGGAAGCTGTTCTGTCCATTCCCGGTGGACGACGTTGTGGTGGAGTTGGGACCTGGTGCGAATGGTGGCAGTGAATGGTGGCGACTGTGTCTCTAGAGGATCGTGTGATGAGGAACCTTTTTGGATTCGGCCGGAAAAGTCTGCCGGAAAAGTTTTCCTGCGGCGGCGGTGGGCGCCGCGCAGCGGCGGTGGTATGCGTGACTTGACGAAAATGCGGGACGGTCGACGAGATGATGAGGATGTGTTGTGTTTTTACTAAAAAACTCAAATGAAAAAAAAAAGATTATAAATTTATTATATATATAAAAAAGTTATTAAAAAAATGGCATGCCCACAATCTTGATGAGGTTAACTGTGTAAGTTTTTTCAATATGTTTTTATAATTATCGCAGTTCTAGGACTCGTTTGAACTAGTTTACGTCGATTCAAGACTCACGAATATTGCGACAATGTTTTTCCAAACCATTTTTCCCATTTAAACATGAGTATTTACTTGATAGTATTTCATAATATTTTTATAACATTATAAAAATAATTGTCTATTTATTGGTGAACCGGGGTTATGTCTCGTCGAAAGTAAAAATAAAAATATATTTTTAAAACACGTATATTTGGCGTTATCAACAAACGCTTTACCTGAATAAAATGATGATTAATTTATTTAAATATTTTTATTCTAATAAAAAGTGTATATTAAATTCAATTTAATGTTTTTTTTGTTTATATAATCTTGCGAGGGCATTTCAGTCATTTCTGACTGTTTTCGGGTCTCAGGGCCAAATAAAAAGTTGTCCTAAAAAACGGTCGTTTTACATAAATGGTTTAGATTTCCAGAGTCATGGTATAAAACGTGATTTACGTGGGTCGTTTTTGATTAAGTCAGCTCAGTATTAACTATATATCTTTTTCGTTTTCAAGTTAAATAAGTTGAAAATAGCTTTGCACCAGATAGATATGTGATAATACATATGATTTATTATTTAAATGTGTTCTGAAACATTACCGCTTACGCGGTAATCATTTTTATGTGACAAAGGATAAAATAATCATTTAAAATTTCAAAAAATTGGCCGGATGTACAGTACCTACCCTTTAAAGAAATATCGTCCCGAAATTAAATTTGTGTTTAACACCGATTGTGTGCTTAAGAAAAAGATGTAAAATTTAAATAAACCAGTTCTAAACAAGACGCTCGATAACTTTTTCAGCCGAAATTCCGTGATTTTGACAATTTTCTTAGTTATTTATCCAAAAATTTTGGCTAGTTTTTGGACCAGGACATTTAATCTATATCAATCATGGGCACCTCAAAATAGAATCCTCTCAGATCTTATGGACTAATACAAACCGCGTTATAGGAAAATCTCTTAACAGTGAAACCTCAAGAAGAAAGTGTAGTCGCGCGAGTATGTCTGTATATAGTTTTAAATGTTCGAGGACGGCAGTCACGTTTTATGCTATTGTCCTTGTTCGATGATTCACATAAACGTGGCTTGTCGGATGTAAGTACCCTACTTAATAGGCTATTTTACGAGGTACTAGGATCTATCGTGACATAAGTCGTCCTACTAGTGGCCCGAATTGAATAGTTTGACTATCTCTTTCTCGTTTATGTTTCTTTCGTCGATAGGTGTTCATCTGGTTTATGGGAGGTTGCATTACCTATTGGATAAGTTTTCCTGTACCAGTCTGGGACGCTAACATGACCCTAACAACAGCGACATTAACCGTCTATAACCTATAACAAATGTTGATAGATGTAGAGATTGAGGACATTTCCGCACGAAGAAACAATTATTCCCAGAAAATACAGTTTAACAAATGGGAGGAGCTTCGCGGGATTGAGCTTTTGCGATAGACGGCGGAATATGGTACTCAGTCATTAGTTCGAGGACGAATCAAATCCATTAGCTCAAGTGTGCACAAGTCGGTTATATAACACCTATTGTTTTACGGTCAGATTGTACGAATTATGTAAAAAAAAAAAAAAAAAAAAATTAAAATCCATAATTATTTTTTGGGTTTTACGCGTTTGCTTTTAATCGTAATCGTTAAGCTAAATCGCAGTGTAAACTAAAAATGATCATTCAATGTAACGGGCATTTAAACATTAAATGTTTACATCAGAAAGTGTTTTATGATTTTTAGAGGTTAATTATTATCTTTGCCCATGTTATTTTTATTGGTTCGTTAAGTGTTTTTGTTTCTGTCGATAAAAATAACATTTTAGGATTCTCGGTAGCACGTTAATCCTTATCTCGTCATAAAGACCCAAATTTTGTACCCAATACTATAGTTTATTTAAAACTTCAAGTATTATTTCACTTTATTCACTATTCATTATGTAGGAATTCAAATCAAAACCATACAATGTCAAAGTTATAATTTGTATTTAATCTTTACTACATTATACTTTAAATAATGCAAGAATACTTTAAATAAAGATCAAAATACTATCTAACTCATATAACATAATATATATACGCCTTTTCTTATAGATTAAATGAGCCAAGAGTCTCCCAAAGTAAGCTTTGTGAAATATCTTACCATGCAACTTGAACCATGACTAGACCAAGATAAGCTCTAAATAAGCCTATCTTATTCTCATGTCATCCAATCTTCTTCAAGAAGCTTTGCCACCTTGCATACATCAACTAGACACTAAAATATCTTCCTAGTAGTATAAATAAGGGTGCACTTGTGATAGAAAAGCTCATACTTTCCATTTCATTACAAAGAAATCACAAAAATCTCTTCCTTGTTCTCTCTAGAGCCCACGGCTCAAAACCCCCTCCAAACCAAATCCATTGCTTGATTTTCTATCATTATACAAGCATACACACATCATATCTAAGGTATTCTAAGAAGGTTTCAAGAGTTGGTTAACCATTTGCAAGGAAGGAATCAAGAAAAGAAAGAAAGGGTTTACTTAGGAAAAATTAGGGTTTCATCCTAATTTTTCAAGCCAAGAGTTTAAATCACAAGGGTGTGATTGGTTTTCTTTTCTCTACTCATCCACACAAGGTTATATATAAAGCTTAATCATTTCATAACTAAGATTTTATCGTGTTTCAATAAGTTTTATTAGCTAAATCACCATTTAGGGTACTTTTGAATATGTAAAATGGATATTTACTTATGATTAATGTTATATGGACTTATTTACATATCATTGAATGTTAATTATCATTGTAAAAATGGAATATAAGTGTTATAAACATGTTGGTTAAGTATGAACATGCTTTATGAGCAAATTTGGGTTTACTAATGTCTAACTTATGAGTTACAAGTGAAATGGTAGTTAAACTTGTTATTTGAACACCTTGAGTAAAGTATTATGATCTAATGGACTTTTATATGTAAACATAAGGATGAGAAATGTTGTGCAGTAGTTTGTAAGAAGGTGTTGAAACTTTATTGGTACAAAAAATCAAGCTTAAACATGTATATAAATCAAAAACTCAAACTTTCTGTTTTGGTTCGATTTTGGGAAGCAGCCAATATTATGTTGTTATTTAAAGATGTACATCTCTAAGGATTTCCAAAATGATAGTAAATCGAAAAAAGGAATTAATACAGAAGAGATAACACTAGTTACGAGTTTACGACGCCTAAATTACTTTATAAAACAAATTTTTATAAAAAGTTACTATACATGGCAGAATCTTAATTTGTAAACATCAATAATATAATAAAATTTCAATTACGAGAATGTGTTCAAAAAGAGTCGCGAAAAACGGAGCTATTAACGAATAAGATTCGACTAAAACGGGTTTTTATGTTAATTAAAGTTTTATAAAAATGATTTTATAGATGGTTTATGAACAGTTTAAAACACTATTCATCAACCAGTTGAATCAACGACTAAAAAAATGTGGTTTTATGATCACTCGTCTTAATACGAAAGCATGGGCGTAAGAAACGCGAGAAACGGACTTAAAACGACCAAAGTTATGTCATTTTTACTTAAGGCGTATTTATCAAACGTTTTTAATTTATATTGCGATTTTCTCTTACACGATTAGTATGGTGATATAGCTAATATAGAAAATATATGTTATTAGTTATCAAAGTGCCTATATTATATTTGGAATTTCATAATGACGGATTATTCAGGATGGCGTATTGTAGTGATGTTGTTGGATTTAACGATTTAAAGTTGTTCCTAATACTCCTCGTACGTCATGTCATGACACTATTAATTATGATAGCTCCCGAACGATTAGTACGATTATAGTAACTATTTTGGATTATATATTCTGGTAGTTGTTAGGACAACGTACTTGAAATATGATTAGGCCTATAATTATCTAGCGTTGCATTACGGGCGTTAGCGTGAAGCGGTCTTTACTTGGGTATTTTATAATCGTTTACTACTCTAGGTAGAGTTCACTAGCCCCATGTTTTACAATTATTGAATTTATACAAATTTGGGGTGAGAACATGTTTTGTTTTAGAAATTGACGCAGTGTACATTTTATCATGATTACGTGTTTGCACTAAGTAGCGATGATAACACCACTATGCCCACTATGAATCTTGAACTGTCATTTACTGGATTGTGAGCGCGAATGATTATAGATAGATATATTTGGGATTGTCCTCCCCGTTAGGGTGACTAGCTATTTATGGAAAGAACGTATATCATGTAAGATAGTTGATGTTAGGGCATTTGAACATCATAACGGGCAATGTAGGCAATTCAGTGTCCGTGCATTCGGTTTGTCATAGCTTAGGCAAACGTAATTGCATTTTGTGTATGTCGGCAATCTATTGCATTTTCAATGGGAAAGTAGTTCTCGGTCCTTGATATACATTTACTTTATTATACCTCATGAAATTCATCCAACTTTATTGTTGACGTTTTTAACATGCAATGTTTTTCAGGGAGGTCATTAAGCACGAGTTAGCGAAGGAGTACATTAGTGCGTTATATTTTGAAGTCATGCTTTAAAGATTTAGTCGCATTACATTTTGGTTTATTGTTATGGGATCGGATATTCCTTTGTAATAATAAACAGGGTAACCAAGTAATGCTTCGGGCTTTTGTACACGATATTTATTATTCCAATGTATCAGTTTTAAAACGACTTTTTGGTCGTTCTATATATATCTTGTGTTATTGATCTGAGAAGTAACACGCCCCGGACCCTTATTCCGCTGCGACCCAATTTGGGGGTGTTACAGATTGGTATCAAGAGCCAAGGTTATAGAGAACCAGGTCAAATGTTTTTGCTGGACTATAACCGTTTTTCAAACATTGCATTCATAAAAAGGGTTTTTATGGGACACTAGTTGTTTGCATTAGTTAGTTTTACTAGATGCATTCATAATTGATATACGTGGTTATAATATATTACGTATATTACAATAAGAGCCTTATATAATATACTCATATAAGTTATTTCTGCTGGTCACAGTAGTCATGTCAGCTGATTCTGCTGTTACCTATACTTCTGTTCACTCTGAGGCACGATCTTGGAGTATTCCATCTGAGGATCCTTACGAGGAGGCTGCCCGACAGTTGTTGGAGCAGGCACCACGTTCTCCAGAGTATGTACCTGATCCCATAGAGCTGGAGGATCATGTACCTGTGTACATTCCGGAGCCTGAGCATCCTGAGGACTTAGTGCCAGCTGAGGATGAGGCACCTACACCTCCACTACCACCATTCTTTTTATCTCCACGTATTCGACCCCCACATACTAGAGCAGCCATAAGGCAGATGAGAGCTGCAACACCATCCACCTATCATTCACTACTCCCATCAGGGACCCCACCATTGTTACCTATACCTCTACCTGCACCATCCACTAGCCGCAGAGCTGATATTCCCGAGGCTGACACACCGCCTCGGAAGAGGCTACTACTTACTACTCCTAGACCTAGTTGTGAGGTTGGGGAGAGTTCTGCTGCTGCTGCTGCGAGACAGCCAGGACCCACTATGGCCCATAGAGTCGATTACAGTCTTGTAGACACTATGGAGACCAGGTTTCGAGATACTGAGAGGAGGATGATGACCGCCTTAGAGATGGTCAACATGAGGGTCAGTTACCAGGTAGATGTTCGCAGTAGAGAGAGTTCGGAGTTTTACTCACGACATCACGATGCCCAGAAGGATCGTGCAGCTGTGAGAGCTGAGATTGAGGTATTGAGGAGAGAGAGACTTGCTTACGAGCAAGAGAGTATTCAGACCCGTCAGGACTTGGCTAGGTCTGAAGCTTACTGCAGGGCATTAGAGGCACGAGTTACAGTGTTAGAGACTGAGGTGCGTCGCCACGAGTGGCAGCGTCAGGCTGCAGATGATTTTGCTGTTCGGCATATCATGCGTACCCAGGCCCTAGAGGCTGGAGCACGCGTTGACACATTGGAGGACACTGGTAGCAGTTCCTAGACTTTGGTTATGATTGTAGCTACTATGCAGTCTGTTAAGTTTTTATGGGTTACTCCCAGCTAGCAGACGGTATAGATCTTTTGTTTGACGTAGCTATCGGTATGGATCTTTTGTCTTTTGTTTAGCTATGTTGTATAGTATAGTATTACGGGGTAACTCTCCGGCCTAGTAAGGCTCTAGGTTATTTCATTTTGTAACCTAGCGTATAGGGATTTCATTGTGTACCAAACAAGATCATGTTCATTCCAGATTATATATGGATGGATGGTATTTATGTTATGTCGATCTTGTGGTTGGTGTATGTTTTCACTGTGTATGTGATCTTATTTTATATATGATACAATATGTATGTCCTTTATGATTGTATTTAAATTAACGGGTATTGTATTTCTTGTGATTGAAGATGAATGGGCACCAAACGAGCCACAAGGTCAACACCAGTTCACACCAACCAAATTGCAACAACCCCACAACTGTTACTGATGCACAACTTCAAGCCTTAATTGACCAAGGAGTTGCTGCTGCAATGGCTGAAGTAGAAGCAAGTAGAGTTAGGAATGGCTATAACAGCAATGGTTCAGGATCAAGGCCAGCACAAGTTGTTCGCGAATGCTCTTACTCGAAATTCCTAAAATGCAAACCTTTGGACTTTAAAGGCACTGAGGGAGTCGTCGAACTCACTCGATGGTTTGAGAAAATGGAGTATGTGTTTAGCATTAGCAATTGCACATCATCTTGTCAAGTCAAATTTGCGACTTGCACTCTACAAGACGAATGCTACTTACATGGTTGGATATGCCATGTTAGGACCACTACTCTGAGCAGTATGCCATTCCCATGGCAACACTGAAGAAAATGATGACTGATAAGTACTGCCCGAGGGGTGAGATCAAGAAGATTGAGACTGAGATGTGGAATCTTAAGGTTAAGGGCACCGATGTGGTGGCCTATAGTCGACGATTTCAGCAACTAGCTTTGATGTGTTCCAGGATGTTCCCAGAAGAGATAGACAAGATGAAGTATAATCGGTGGCTGCTCCGATATGATACATGGCAGTTGTAAACGGCATCAAAGCCAAAAACCATGCAAGAGGGCTATTCGAGTTTACAATCTAAGTTAATGGATGAGAAGACCCATGCCTATGCTGAACGTCAGGCAAAAAGGAAAAGAAAGTATGATGATCTTTCCAAGAACAATCAAAACCAACAACAGCAGAATAAGAGGCAGAACATAGGCCAGGCCTACACTGCAGGCAATAGTGACAGGAAATCATACGCCGGGTCTAAACCTCTATGTTCCAGGTATGTAATTACAATCATGAAGGTCCTTGTCCAACCTAGAGTGCATTAACTGCAAAAAAGGGTTTGCCATCTGGCAATAGGATTTTTGATGACGAACTCCAATACTAACAATAAACAACCGCAACACAACAACAACAATAATCAGAAGGGAATGGTTGCTAATGAGTGCGGAGCTCAAGGATAATTTTAGAAGAACTGCCCAAAACTGAGAAACAATGACTGTGGTAATCAAGTCTGGGATTGTTGGGCTCCAGCGAAGGTGTATGTTGGTTGGAAAAGCGGGGGCAAACCCAGACAAGTCTTTGCGGGTACGTTCTTCTAAACAAACGCTATGCTTATATCTTATTTGATTAGGGTGCCGTATCGAGTTTTGTGTTTTTGTCTACTGCATTTAGCTCTCAAATTGACATCACGCCATCGATCCTAGATCACTATTCTGATGTTCGAAACTAGCATGACCGGGAGAATACTTGGGTTAAACACTAATTTTTAAGGGTTTGGCATCATTATATTTCCTTAACCACCAATTCAACATATACTTAATGCATGTAAGATCTTGGTAGTTTGATGCTTATAATATGGTTTGGTTCTGGTTGGCGATACACAGTACCAAGGGTCATTGTGGTGTGCGAGAAGATTGTTAGCATCCCCTGGGAAAGAATTACCTTAATCATACAGGTGATAGAAGTAACCAGGGAAATGTGACACAATTAAACATCATTTCATGCACTAAAACGCAGAAGTACATGGAAAAAGGACTTCCTATCTTTTTAGCACATGTCACAGCAAATGAGGTTGAAGACAAGTCGGAGAAGAAGCGACTTGAGAACGTACCAATAGTTTAAGACTTTCCTAAAGTATTTCCTGAGGACTTGCCGGGTCTTCCTCCGACTCGACAAGTGGAATTTCAAATTGATTTGGTACCTGGTGCTGCACCTGTAGCTAAGGGCCCCTAATCGTATGGGCCTTCCGAATGAAGAGTTATCGAAGCAACGAAAGGAGTCTGTCCGACAAACGGCTTTATAAGACCCAGTTCCTCACCCTGGGGAGCTCTGGTCTTGTTTGTTAAGAAGAAGGATGGATCATTCGGTAGGTGCATTAAACTATCCGGGAATTAAAAAAAATAACAGTGAAGAACGTTATCCACTCCCCAGATTTGATGATTTATTTGATCAGCTTCATGGGTTCGGGTGTATATTCGCAAGACGAACTAGGTCAGGTTATCACCAACTGAGGGTTCGAGAAGAAGACATTCCGAAGACTGCCTTCAGAACTCGTTATGGCCATTACGAATTTCAAGTTATGCCATTTTGTTTGACAATCGCACTGCTTGTATTCAGGACCTTATGAATTTTTGGGTGTGTAACACATATCTGGATAAATTTTGAGATTGGTCTTTATTGATGATATTTCTGATTATATATCGAAGAACAAGCAAGATACACGAGAGCACCCTTAAGCTAACTTAGAGTGCATTAGAAGTGGTGTTCTATGCAAGTTTTCAATGTGTGAATTTTGGAGTTCCTAAAGGTACAGTTCATCAGTCACGTGATTGATATGAGACATTCATGTGGGATCAGCAAGATTAATCCATTAAAAGATTGGAATCTACTAAGTCACCAACGAAGATTCGTCAATTTTTAGGTCTTGCTGGGTATTATCGAAGATTCATTGAAGGGTTTTCAAAGATCGCCAAACCAATGACTAAGCTTACTCAAAAGAAGGTCAAGTTTGTTTGCAGTGATAAACAAGAAGCAGCTTTTCAATTGTTGAAGCAGAAATTATGCAGTGCACCAATCCTTGCCTTACCGGAGGGAAGCGAAGATTTCATCGCATACTGCGACGCTTCAAAGAAGGGTTTGGGCACTGTGTTGATGCAAAGAGAAAAGGTGATTTCTTATGCATTACGCCAGTTGAAAATTCATGAGAAGAACTATACGACTCATGATTTGGAACTTGGAGCAGTAGTGTTCGCTTTTAAAATTTGGAGACACTATTTGTACGGAACAAAGTGTACAGTGTTCACTGATCATAAGAGCTTACAACACATTCTTGATCAGAAGGAACTAAACATGAGACAATGCCGATGGTTAGAGTTTCTTAGTGATTACGATTGCGATATTCGTTATCACCCGGGGAAAGCCAATGTCATTGCTGATGCTTTGAGCAGGATAGAACAAGAACCACCGTTAAGAGTTCGAGCCTTAGTCATGACTATTAGTTTGGATCTTCCCAAACAAATCTTAAATGCTCAGACTGAAGCACAGAAACCAGAGAACATCAAGAATGAAGATGTTGGAGGAATGTTGGTTGAAAACGCTAAAAATCCAGAGGCGATTAGGACGAAATGTTGGATACTCCCGTGCGGTGGGAAACCCTATTGCCTCATTGAAAGGTGTTGGCTTACCTTGTTATGCCGTGTTGCAGGACTGTGATCATGCCGAGTCCCACCAAATCAAAACTACTATATACATCTGGTTTGACAAGATGTACAAGAATATGGAATCTATATTGGTGGCCCAATATGAAAGCTGACATCGCTACCTATGTTAGCAAGTGTTTGACCTGTGCTAAGGTCAAGGCTGAACATCAAAGGCCATCAGGATTATTGGTACAACCAAAGATACCTAAATGGAAGTGGGACAACATCACTATGAATTTTGTCACCGATGTTCCTAAGAAGTGCTAAGTTATGACATTTTTGGGTAATTGTTGACCAACTCACTAAGTCTGCAATTTTCACACCGATGAGAGAGATTGATCCTTTGGATAAACTTGCAAGAATGTACCTAAAGGAGGTGGTCGCGAGACATAGAAATTACCTTGTCTAATCTTTTAGTTGATCGTGACCCGAGTTTCGCATTCTAATTTCTAGAGGTCACTTCAAAAACGCTTTGGGTACTATTTGGATTATGAGTACTGCGTCCAATCCATCTAACAGACGGAACAAACGAGCAGGTCCATTCAAACTCCTCAGAGGATATGCTGCGTGCTTGTTCGATTGATTTTGGAAAGGGTTGGGTTAACCCATTTTTGCATTTGTCGAGTTTTCATACAAAAAATAGCTATCACGCTAGCTCAATTGGGCCGCAACCGTTCCGAGGCCACTTTATGGATCGAAAGTGTCGTTTTCACCTGTTTGTTTGGACCGAAGTTGGAGAAGCTTCAATCCTCGGTCACAGAACTAATTCAAGAGATCAAATGAGAAAATCATCGAGATCATGCAAGGTAGCAAGCCGGCTCGTAGTCGACAAAATGAGGTACGCCGATCTGAGACGTAAACCATATGGAATTCAAGTTCAGGGATTTAAGTTATGCTTAAGTTTTGCCTTGGAAAGGGTGTCGTACGTTTTGGCAAACGGGGAGTAAAAATATGGAGTTATACTCTTTTTCCCAACGGTATACCAAATTTGACTAGTTTTAGTAAAACGACGATATCTCACTCATTCGGAGGAGATATGACCATATCCAAAGAACCACATACACTTAAGACATATGCCCACGTCCATATTGGATTTCTCAGGTGAATTAAGACCAAAAATAATTCACAATCAACCCCACAACCTGCTAGTTACAAACTGCCGTATAATCCATTTCAAAATCCAATCAAACGCCATTTTAATTCCTTCAAACGCCAATACAAAGCCATACCCAATGACTTAATACTCTTTCGAACACATCAACTCATGGTTTTCGAGACCAAAACGTTTCAAGACTTACGAAGTAGAGGTCGACACGAAAGAATCAAAGCACAACATATAACACCATGTGTTTTCAAGTCATTGACGATGTCGATAAATCTACTATTCATTTTTGTATTGTACGCGTTTGCTTTAAATCGTAAATGTTAAGCTAAATCGCGTAAGCTAAAAATTAGCGTTCAATGTAAACGGGCATCAAACAATTAAGCGTTTACATCAATCAAGTATTAAATAATTATTTTGAGAATAATTATGATCCTTGTTCATTTTATTTTTATCGGCTACGTAAATTATATACGTTTCGCGATAAATTGTGTTTAGGCATAACCGGAAGCACGTTAATTAATCTACGCTTCAACAAATACCCACGATTGTACCCAACACTCAAAGTTTTATTAAATTCACTCAAGTTAACATTATGTTTCACTTTGTACATTATAAAATAAAACAATACACAAATGCATACAAGTAAACACCTTTTATATAAAAGCTACAAGTTGTAACTTTCATATATTTAACAAGATATCATGTTAATATCAAAATGGCTTCTAGAACCCTTTCCCCCCTAACTCACGGCATAACAACAACTTTGGGACATAGAGCACACAATTTTCATACACTTGGTCTTTTGTACTTCATTTGCATTAAACATACCTATACCTTGTTCCTTTGACCCAACCAAGACCCTTAAGACCATGAACTTGTCCCATGACCAACTATTTCATACTTTTTGACCAAGACTTGCCTTATATACATGTATACTTGAGATAGAAAAACATACAAGTCTTACACTTAACTAGAAAAGCAAAAATCCTCTCCTTTGTGCTCTAGCCAACCCACGGCTCACCCCTACTCATTTACCAAATCCATACAAACTTTTCTACCTCATTTATACACTCTCATATAACATATCTAAGATACCTTAAAGTATTTTGAAGCCTTGATTAATCATTTCAAGTGTTGAAGAAAAGGAAGAAAGCTAGGGTTTTTAAAAGAAAACTAGGGTTTTCTTGGTTATAATCTTGGGTTTAAAGTCTAAACAAGGGTTTAGCACTTATTTGTCACATCATACATCATCCCATTAAGGTTACCTAAAACCTTTATCTTTTCATTTTCATGATTTTATATGCATATGATGTTTTATATAGAAAAATCACCATTTAGGACTTTTGAATATGTAAAAGGGGTTTCTACTTGTGATTAAGCTTTTGTACACTTTTTCTTATGTCATGTTGTTTTATATATCATGGAATAATGAATCTATAAGTATGGTAACATGTTGATTAAAGTGGAAAATATATAAGTGTAAACTTGGAAGTAAAAGTCTACTTAAGGATGTTATGATTTCATGTGAGGTTATGGAGTTGTTAACTTGGACTCAAGGACAAAAATAGGATCTATGGGCTATATAATATATATGACATAGTATAATAAGAGTTATAAAAGAGTTGTGGTAAATATTATAGTTAGAAAGTGTTTAAAACAAGTTAACTAAGTAAGTATATACATATATCTTAAGGGGGCTGTTTATAATTCGAATTTCAAACAGTGGATTTGACATTATATAAAAATAATACATCTCATGACGATTCCAAAAAGATAAGAAACTTGAAAAACGGATAAATAACGAAAAAGTTACGCTAATTACGAGTTATACGTTAATTAAACGAATTTTATAAAATAACTTTTATAAAAATCTTATAAAACAGCAAGTTTGGTATTTTTAACAAATAATACATATTTTTAGGATTCCAAAATGATAAGAATCGTAATTTTTCAATTAATAACGAACGAGTTATGAATTTCGCGAGTTTACGATAATTAATACTTTTATAAAACTATTTTTATAAAAGTTACTGTTCATGACAGAAATATTTATTTTTGTAAACCTCATAAATAAATAGAACTTTCAATTACGAGAACGTGCTCGAAAGAATCGCTAAAAACGGAGCTATAACGAATAAAATACGACGTTTACGGGTTTTACGATAATTAAAACTATAAAAATAACTCTATAACTGGTATGAACAGTAAAAAGTACTGTTCATCAGAGGGTCAAAAATATGAAAATGTCAAATTATGATAACTCGTCCTAATACGAAAGCTATACTTATTGTGTGGCTTATGAACGTCAAAATCGGGCTTAAAACGCAAAAGTTATGCTATATTTACTAAAACGGTAATTATAAATGTTTTTACTTATTAAACACAATTTTACCAAAACAATTAGATGGTGATTGAACTATATAGAATTATATGTGGTTATCAAAGTACTATATTACTAGGGAGTTTCATAATGAGGCCTCTTCGGGGTGGCGTATCGACGAGTTGCTGGATTTACGATTTAAAGTGTCCTAGCTCCTCATACGTTCACTACATGACCTCTTAATTATGATAGCCCGAACGATAGTATGATGTAACTAACATAGACCTGTATATGATGTTAGTTAATCGAAGTACATGGTACTTATACGACCTTAAATTAAATAGGTTGCATCTGACGATTTGCGTGACGCGTTATCTGTGATATTTGGATTATCAGAACTCAAGGTAAGTCATGCCCCATATTTTTATGATTGCAATGTATTTATAATCTTGGGTCGGAAAACATATTTTTTATGCTTTGTTTTATAATTTTGGAAGCTAAGTGTTATATTTTATATTGATTACGTGTTTCCTATGTTAGCGAATAAACCCAAGTTGAGCCCATTATCATGAACTGTCAATTGCATAGATGTAGTTGTGAATTACATTATGTGAGCGCGAATGTTTATGGAATAGTTCTATTTGGGATTGACCAATCCCGTTCGGGTGAACTAGCTATCACCGGGAACCGAACGTATATCATATCGGAATTTGGGATGTTTCGGAGTTAACATCATAATCGGGCATAATTGCAATATTATTATTGACAGAAAAATGTCGAGATTCGTGTCATGAGCTTAGGAAATATGTAATCTGGTTTGTGATGTCTGCATGTGTTGCATTATCACGGGGGTAAAGTCTTGCGGTCTGCATATTATGAATTTATCAAACCTATTGAATTTCACCAAAACATTATTGTGACGTTTTAAAAGCAATGTTTTTTTTTCTGGAGATCAGTAAGTTAACGTGCACGGATCATTGGTGATTTTTGTCTTTGGGATGTCATGGCTAAAGATATGGTTGATTATGTTTTGGGTAATATGTATTGTGAACGTATCTTTGTAATTAATAATAAGGTAGGAAAAGTGAAAGCTTAGGGTCAGGTATTTTGTATCAAATTTTTGTTAAATATCCAATGCTATCAAGTTTTTATAAAACCTTTTGGTCGTTTCTTATATATAGCTTTGTGTTATTAATCTATGAAGTAACACGCCCCAGACCCTTATATTTAGGGGTGTTACAGATTGGTATCAGAGCCAAGGTTATAGAGAACCAGGTCAAATGTTTTTGCTGGACTATAACCGTTTTTCAAGCATTGCATTCATAAAAAGGGTTTTTTAGGTCACTAGTTGTGCATTAGTTAGTTGGATAGATGCTTTCATAATTATATTCGTGGGTTAACTATTGTTACGTATATTACAATAAGGCCTTATATAATATACTCATATAATTATTTATGCTGGTCACATTTGTTACTTGTCAGCTGATTCGTTGATTTACCTTATACTTCTGTTCACTTTGAGTCACGTTTCTTGGTGTATTCCATCTGAGGATCCTTCGAGGAGGCTGCCGACAGTTGTTTTGGAGCTGCACCACGTTCGCCAGGAGTTGTACTGATTCCCATAGAGCTGGAGGATCATGTACCGGTGTACATTCCGGGATCCTGATTATCATGAGGAACTTAGTGCCAGCTGAGGATGAGGCACTACACTCCACTACCACCATTCTTTTATCTCCACGTTTCTGACCCCCACCGTACTAGAGTAGCCATGGTCAGTATGAGCTACTCAGTACCATCACCTATCATCCACTACTCCCATCAGGGAACCCACCTTTGTTACCTAGACCCTTCCTGCTCCAGTACACTTGCCGCTGAGCTGATATTCCGAGGCTGACTCGCCGCTCGGAAGTGGGCTTCTACTTACTACTCACCTTGACTAGTTATGAGTTGGGAGAGTTTCTGCTGCTGCTGCTGCGAGTCATCCAGGACACATATGGCCCATAGAGTCGATGATTATAGTCTTGTAGACACTATGGAGACCAGGTTTCGAGATACTGAGAGGAGGATGATGACCGCCTTAGAGATGGTCAACATGAGGGTCAGTTACCAGGTAGATGTTCGCAGTAGAGAGAGTTCAGAGTTTTACTCACGACATCACGATGCCCAGAAGGATCGTGTAGTTGTGAGAGCTGAGATTGAGGTATTGAGGAGAGAGAGACTTGCTTACGAGCAAGAGAGTATGGAGACCCGTCAGGCCTTGGCTAGGTCTGAAGCTTACTGCAGGGCATTAGAGCCACGAGTTACAGTGTTAGAGACTGAGGTGCGTCGCCACGAGTGGCAGTGTCAGGCTGCAGATGATTTTACTGTTCAGCATATCATGCGTACCCAGGCCCTGGAGGCTGGAGCACGCGTTGACACATTGGAGGACACTGGTAGCAGTTCCTAGACTTTGGTTATGATTGTAGCTACTATGCAGTCTGTTAAGTTTTTATGGGTTACTCCCAGCTAGTAGGCGATATAGATCTTTTGTTTTGGTTAGCTATCCTGTATAGATCTTTTATTTCTGATTAGCTATCCTGTATAGCCTACTAAGTATTACGGGTAACTCCCGGCTAGTAGGGCTCTATGTTGATTTTCATTTTGTAACCTAGCGTTAGGGAATCATTGTGTACCAAACAGATCATGTATGTTTCCAGATTATATATGGAATGGATGTATTATGTTATGTCGATCTTGTGTTGGTTGTATATTTCACTATGTGATGTGATTTCATTTTATTTATGATGCATATGTTATGTCACGTTATGATTGTATTGAAATCTAACGGGTATTGTATTTCTCGTGATTGAAGAAAATGGCACCAAAGAGAGCCACAAGGTCAACACCAGTCACACCAGCCCCAACAGCAACCACCACAACTGTTACTGAGGCGCAACTTCAAGCCTTAATTGACCAAGGAGTTGCTGCTGCAATGGCTGAAGCAGAAGCAAGTAGAGTTAGGAATGGCTACAACAGCAATGGTTCAGGACCAAGGCCAGCACAAGCTGTTCGCGAATGCTCTTACTCAGAATTCCTGAAATGCAAACCTTTGGACTTTAAAGGCACTGAGGGAGTCGTCGGACTCACTCGATGGTTTGAGAAAATGGAGTCTGTGTTTAGCATTAGCAATTGCACAGCATCTTGTCAAGTCAAATTTGCGACTTGCACTCTACAAGACGATGCGCTTACATGGTGGAATGCCCATGTTAAGACCACTACTCCTGAAGCAGCTCATGCCATGCCATGGGCAACACTAAAAAAATGATGACTGATAAATACTGCCCGAGGGGTGAGATCAAGAAGATTAAGACTGAGATGTGGAATCTTAAGGTTAAGGGCACCGATGTGGTGGCCTATAATCGGCGATTTTAGCAACTAGCTTTGATGTGTTCCAGGATGTTCCCAGAAGAGGTAGACAAGATTGAAAAGTATATCGGTGGCTTGTCCGATATGATACTTGGCAGTGTAAAGGCATCAAAGCCGAAAACCATGCAAGAGGCTATTGAGTTTACAACTGAGTTGATGGATGAGAAAACCCATGCCTATGCTGAACGTCAGGCAGAAAAGAAAAGAAAGTATGATGATCTTTCCAAGAACAATCAAAACCAGCAACATCAGAATAAGAGGCAGAACACAGGCCAGGCCTACACTGCAGGCAATAGTGACAGGAAACCATATGCCGGGTCTAAACCTCTGTGTTCCAAGTGTAATTACAATCATGAAGGTCCTTGTCCACCTAGGTGCAATAACTGCAAAAAGGTTGGCCATCTGGCCAAGGATTGTAGAATCCGATCTGCAAATGCTAACAACAACAACCGCAACAACAACAACAATAATCAAAAGGGAAATGGTTGCTATGAGTGCAGAGCTCAAGGACACTTTAAAAGAAACTGCCCAAAACTGAAAAACAATGACCATGGTAATCAAGCTGGGAATGACAAGGCTCTAGCGAAGGTGTATGTGGTTGGAAATGCGGGGGCAAACCCAGACAACGTCGTTGCGAGTAAGTTCCTTCTAAACAACCGCTATGCTTATATTTTATTTGATACGGGTGCCGATAGGAGTTTTGTGTCTACTGCGTTTAGCTCCCAAATTGACATCATGCCATCTATCCTAAATCACTATTATGATGTCGAACTAGCTGATGAGAGAATAATTAGGTTAAACACTATCCTTAGTGGTTGCACATTAAACTTCCTAAACCATCCATTCAACATAAACTTAATGCCTGTAGAACTTGGTAGTTTCGATGCTATAATCGGTATGGATTGGTTGGCGAAGTACCAAGCGATCATTGTGTGTGCCGAGAAGATTGTTCGCATCCCCTGGAGAAATGAAACCTTAATCATACACGGTGATGGAAGTAACCAGGGAAATGTGACACGATTAAACATCATTTCGTGCACTAAAATGCAGAAGTACATGGAAAAAGGATTTCCTATCTTTTTGGCACATGTCACTGCAAAGGAGGTTGAAGACAAGTCGAAGAAGAAGCGACTTGAGGGCGTACCAATAGTTTGAGACTTTCCTGAAGTATTTCCTGAGGACTTGCCGGGTCTTCCTCCGACTCGACAAGTGGAGTTTCAAATTGATTTGGTACCTGGTGCTGCACCTGTAGCACGGGCACCTTATCGATTGGCGCCTTCCGAAATGAAAGAATTATCGGAGCAACTGAAAGAGCTGTCCGAAAAAGGCTTTATAAGACCCAGTTCCTCACCCTGGGGAGCTCCGGTCTTGTTTGTCAAGAAGAAGGATGGATCATTCTGGATGTGCATTGACTATCGGGAATTAAACAAACTAACAGTGAAGAACCGTTATCCACTCCCCAGAATTGATGATTTATTTGATCAGCTTCAAGGGTCGAGTGTCTACTCAAAGATCGACCTAAGGTCAGGTTATCACCAACTGAGGGTTCGAGAAGAAGACATTCCGAAGACTGCCTTCAGAACTCGTTACGGCCATTACGAATTTCAAGTTATGCCGTTTGGTTTGACAAATGCACCTGCCGTATTCATGGACCTTATGAATCGGGTGTGCAAACCATATCTGGATAAATTCGTGATTGTCTTTATTGACGATATTCTGATATATTCGAAGAACAAGCAAGAACACGAAGAGCACCTTAAGCTAATCTTAGAGTTGCTTAAGAAAGAGGAGTTGTATGCCAAATTTTCCAAGTGTGAATTTTGGATTCCCAAAGTACAGTTCCTCGGTCATGTGATCGATAGTGAAGGAATTCATGTGGATCCAGCCAAGATTGAATCCATTAAAGATTGGACATCTCCTAAGTCACCAACGGAGATTCGTCAATTTTTAGGTCTTGCTGGGTATTATCGAAGATTCATTGAAGGGTTTTCAAAGATCGCCAAACCAATGACTAAGCTTACTCAAAAGAAGGTCAAGTTTGTTTGGGGCGATAAACAAGAAGCAGCTTTTCAACTGTTGAAGCAGAAATTGTGCAGTGCACCAATCCTTGCCTTACCTGAGGGAAGCGAAGATTTCATCGCATACTGCGACGCTTCAAAGAAGGGTTTGGGCGCTGTGTTGATGCAAAGAGAAAAGGTGATTTCTTATGCATCACGCCAGTTAAAAATTCATGAGAAGAACTATACGACTCATGATTTGGAACTTGGAGCAGTAGTGTTCGCTCTCAAGATTTGGAGGCACTATCTGTACGGAACCAAGTGTACAGTGTTCACTGATCATAAGAGCTTACAACACATTCTTGATCAGAAGGAACTAAACATGAGACAACGCCGATGGTTAGAGTTGCTTAGTGATTACGATTGCGATATTCGTTATCACCCGGGGAAAGCCAATGTCGTTGCTGATGCTTTAAGCAGGAAAGAACGAGAACCACCGTTAAGAGTTTGAGCCTTAGTCATGACTATTAGTTTGGATCTTCCCAAACAAATCTTGAATGCTCAGACTGAAGCACGGAAACCAGAGAACATCAAGAATGAAGATGTTGGAGGAATGTTGGTTGAAAACGCTAAAAATCCAGAGGCGATTAGGAAGGAAAAGTTGGAACCCCGTGCGGATGGAACTCTATGCTTCAATGGCAAGAGCTGGTTACCATGTTATGGCGACTTGAGGACTGTGATTATGCACGAGTCCCAAGAGTCAAAATACTTTATTCATCCAGGTTCCGACAAGATGTACCAAGATATGAAGAAGCTATATTGGTGGCCGAATATGAAGGCAAACATCGCCACCAATGTTAGCAAGTGTTTGACCTGTGCTAAGGTCAAGGCTGAACATCAAAGGCCATCAGGATTGTTGGTACAACCTAAGATACCTAAATGGAAGTGGGACAACATCACTATAGATTTTGTCACAAAGCTCCCTAAGACGTCGCAAGGCTACGACACCATTTGGGTGATTGTTGACCGACCCACTAAGTCTGCAATTTTCACACCAATGAGAGAGACTGATCCTATGGATAAACTTGCAAGAATGTACCTAAAGGAGGTTGTTACGAGGCATGGAATACCTATTTCAATCATTTGTGATCGCGACCCAAGGTTCGCATCCAAATTCTGGAGGTCACTTCAGAACGATTTGGGTACTAATTTGGATATAAGTACTGCGTATCATCCACAAATAGACAGGCAAAGCGAGAGGACCATTTAAACTCTCGAGGATATGCTGCGTGCTTGTGCGATCGATTTTGGAAAGGGTTGGGTTAAAGTTATGCTTAAAGTTTCGCCTTGGAAAGGGGTCGTACGTTTTAGAAAACGGGGGAAGTTAAACCCCAGGTATGTTGGACCTTTCAAGGTGTTAGAAAAGGTTGGAGAGGTTGCTTACAAGCTCGAGCTTCTTGAAGAGCTGAGCAGAGTTCATAATACATTCCATGTGTCCAACCTGAAAAAGTGTCATGCCGACGAACCATTAGCCGTTCCGTTGGATGAACTTCATCTTGATGACAAGCTTCATTTTGTCGAAGAGCCAGTAGAAATCATGGGCCGTGAAGTTAAACGGTTGAAGCGAAGCCGGATCCCATTAGTCAAGGTTCGATGGAACTCCAAGAGAGGTCCTGAGTTCACGTGGGAACGTGAAGACCAATTCAAGAAGAAATACCCACACCTCTTCACCAAGACCGTACCGTCGTCAAGTGCTGCATCGTGAGCCTTGAGGACAAGGCTCGTTTAACGGGGGAAGTCTATAACACCCTGTGTTTTCAAGTCATTGACGACGTCGATAAATCTACTATTCATTTTTGTATTGTACGCGTTTGCTTTAAATCGTAAATGTTAAGCTAAATCGCGTAAGCTAAAAATTAGCGTTCAATGTAAACGGGCATCAAACAATTAAGCGTTTACATCAAGCAAGTATTAAATAATTATTTTGAGAATAATTATGATCTTTGTTCATTTTATTTTTATCGGTTACGTAAATTATGTACGTTTCGCGATAAAGTACGTTTAGGCATACCCGGAACCACCAAAACTTTTCTACGCTTCAACAAATACCCACTTTTATACCCAATACATAAAAGTTACAAAAATATATCATATATATCATACATGGGACGAATTTGTTGCAATTTATACAAGAAAAATGAAATAAATCTTTCAACTAGGTCTTTGTACCATATCATCTCATTAAACCTTACCATACTTTGTTCCCTTGACTCAACCAAGATCCATAAAACCCTCACCATGTTTTTGACTAGCTAATGCTTACTTTTTGACCAAAGACTTACCATATATACTTGTACACTTGAGATAGAAATTCATTCATGCAAAACACTTAGCTAAAAATCACAAAAACTCCTCCTTTGGTGCTCTCATATGCCACGGCTCAAACACCCCTTTGTACCAAATCCATATCAAATTTTCTACCACCTATACACACCTACATACATCATTCTTAAGACATTATAAGATGTTTCCAAACATTGGCTAACCATTTTCAAGTGTTGAAGCAATAAATCAAGATTAGGGTTTTCATTTGGAAACTAGGGTTTTCTTGGTTATAATCTTGGGTTTAAAGTCTAAACAAGGGTTTAGCACTTATTTGTCATCATCCTACATCATCTCATTAAGGTTATCTAAAGCCCTTAACTTTTCATCTATATGATTATATGTATATGTGATGTTTATGTAGTGAAATCACCATTAGGATATGTTTAACTTGTAAACATGGATTTTTCTTGTAAATATAGTTTTATGAGCTTTTAGTCATGATATATGGACACTAAAATAAAGTCATAATGGAAGTAAAAGACTTGTACACTTATGGTTATGATGTAAAAGTGGTTATGGATGAACTTGTAGTAAAAAGTTACTTATGGAGATTATGGTTTAAAAATGTTGTTAAGGACTTAATGACTTGGACAAATGGACAAATTATGAACTCATGGACTATATGATATATAAGATATAGTATATTAAGAGTGTTGGAAAAACATGTGGAATTAACTTAGTAGAAAAGTATATAAAACAAACTATATAAACAAGTGTACATTCTTATTCAAAATGGGCTGTTTTGGTTCGTGTACAATAACAACCATATTATATATTAGAAAGATACTATGACTTATGACGATTCCGAAAATGTAAGAAACTTGTCAAACAGATAAATAACGAAAAAGTTACGCTAATTACGAGTTATACGTTAATTAAACGAATTTTATAAAATAACTTTTATAAAAACTAAATCAAACAGCAAGTTTGATAAATTTAACTAATAAAACATATTTTTAGGATTCCAAAATGATAAGAATCGTAATTTTTCAATTAATATCGAATAAGTTATGAATTTCGCGAGTATTCGGTAATTAAACGTTTATAAAAATAATTTTATAAACTATGAACAGTAAAACACTATTCATGACAGAAACTTTAGTTTTTGTAAACCATATAAATTGATAGAATTTTCAATAATAAGAACGTACTCGAAAGAATCGCTAAAAACGGAGCTATAATGAATAAAATACGACGTTTACGGGTTTTACGATAACTAAAACTATAAAAATGAATTTATAACTGGTATGAACAGAAAAAGTACTGTTCATTAGAGGATCAAAAATATGAAAATGTCAAATTATGATAACTCGTCCTAATACGAAAGCGTGGGCATAAGAAACGTCAAAATCGGGCTTAAAACGCGAAAGTTACGCCAATTTTACTACAACGGTAATTATAAACAATTTAACTTATTAAACACAATTTTACCAAAACAATTAGATGGTGATTGAACAATATAGAATTATCTGTGGTTATCAAAGTACTATATTACTAGGGAGTTTCATAATGAGGGCTCTTCGGGGTGGCGTATCGACGAGTTGTTGGATTTACGATTTAAAGTGTTCTAGCTCCTCATACGTCACTACATGACCTCTTAAATTATGATAGCCCGAGAAACATGCTTTGTTTTATAAATTGGACGCAAGTGGATATTTTATATTGATTGCATGTTTGCCTAAGTAGCGATAACCCAGACCTTAAATTAAATAGGTTGCATCTGACGATTTGCGTGACGCGTTATCTGTGATATTTGGATTATCAGAACTCAAGGTGAGTTCATAGCCCCATATTTTTACAGTTTCAATGATTTATAACTTTGGGGTGGAAACATGCTTTGTTTTATAAATTGGACGCAAGTGTTATATATTGATTCGTGTTCTGGCCTAAGTAGCGATAACCAAGTTGAGCCCAATTACATGAATTGTCATTGCATAGAAGATAGTTGTATGAATATACATTATGTGAGTGCGAATGTTATGAATAGATCTATTTGGGATTAACCATCCCATTCGGGTGACTAGCTATCACCGGGAATGAACGTATAGCATGTCGGATTTGGGGATGTTTCGGGTTAAACATCTAATCGGGTAGAAATTGCAATATATATTATATTGCGAGAAAGATTGTTGAGCTTCAGTGTCATGAGCTTAGGTAAATGTAATCGGGTTTTGTGATGTCTGCATGTGTTGCATTATCACGGGGAAAGTCTTGCGGTCCTGCATATTATGATTTATCAAACCTATGAATTAACCAACATTATTGTTGATGTTTTAAAGAATGTTTTTTCATGGGGGGAGATCAGTAATCATAATGTGCCAATGATACATTGTTATTTTGTTTTTGGTATGTCATGCTAAAGATATGTTGTATTATTTTTTGGGAAACTCATTTGTTTTGAACCAGTAACTTTGTAATAAATATAGAACAAGTTAAAGCTTCGGGCTATTTGTATCAAATATTTGTTAAATCTAATGTATCAGTTTTAAAACGACTTTTTGGTCGTTCTATATATATCTTGTGTTATTGATCTGAGAAGTAACACGCCTCGGATATCCTTATTCCGCTACGACCCAATTTGGGGGTCTTACACTTTACATAAAAACACGGCTAACAATCTCCCCCTAAGGGGTGGTCATTTAATTGTGGATCACTTCTTGTGATGTCTTGAGTCTTGGAGCCTTGTATTCTTGGGAATTCTTTTAAAGATACTTCTGCATGCTTGTGATCTTGGATCTTGATCTTTAACTTGATATCTTTTGACAAAATTCTTATATCATGGTCTTTGGCCTTGATTTGTCTTGACTATTGAGATCTCTAAATATTTATCCTTGAATCTTTATTTCGCCTTGCGATCTTATATCTCTACCCTGATGCTCAAGGTCTTGAAAGCTTGCTAACAATCTCCCTTAACATTTTCTTTTACTTGATTACTCATACCACATAATAGAAGGAGTAGTACTTGATACACTTGTAAGATATATCTTTGTTATTGCTTGGTAATCTTGTCGATAATATTCTTTTGATAATATTCTTTTGAGGAAAAGGCTTGTTATCTGTATCAGAGATTGCGACGACGCTTGACACTTATGCTGTGAGCTTTCATCATTGTATTTGTCTTTGTACGATTTGAGCATGAGGTGGTGAATCTTGCATCAGTGGAATGAGGTTTAACGCGCTCACTTATACTTGGAAATCTTGATGTTGTGATAAACAGGCAGTTATCGACGAATAAGATTTTGTCATTTGTCATTAGTTTGGTTACTCTTTAACCTACGGTTCCGGTGAGGGACCATTCTTACTAGTATATAATATGTACCTGTGATCAGGTAGGTACATTTAGAAGAACCTTGCCTCCCGCCTTTCTGTGGCGCTTGTCGGCGCGCGCTCTCGCGGCTGTCTGAGTCCCTGGACAGGGTTTCCAGCTCAAAGTGTTAGATCTCTAATGGCAGGTTGCATTAGATTCACCGTATCTTGCGTGGTCTCATTATTTGGAACGTCTCCAGTAAGACAGCACTCGGTAGAGTGATCAGTAGTTACATATATTTCTCGAATTGAAAGTAGTCGCTTCTCCTTTACTTGACATTATCATTATCCGTTGACATACGTTTTGAATATTATTGAATCTCAATCAAGTCAACCTACCGTTAGAGTGTTGATGTTAGACGATGACTGCACCTTTTTAAGACTCTATAGGTGTACTTTTGTTACTTGGTGATCAGAGGTTGGAGCGGACTGCCACCTTTTCAATATCAACAATCTCGAAATGAGAAAGTCGATAGAAGCGTGTTGTACTCTATGAGAAATGAAACAAGTATCTTTTAAGGGACCTTGAGTAGCTAGGGAGGGTTGTGCATTGCATCATTGGGTCCATGATGACTTGTCTTTAATACCAGAATCATCTTTGTGATTACCGAAGATTATGACTTGACTCGTTTCTGCCTTAGGTTGTGTGGAGGGTATTCTTGATCTTTACACCCTTAGCCTGTACAATATTTTTCATTCTTCATACCCGTTTAATGCTTATCGAGTCTTTATTAACTAAACACCTTGTTGGGATTATTCCCAGTGTTGAGGCTCTGTCTCAGTCCTGGAATTATTCCCATTCTCACATTTACGTCTGTTTTTCAATCATAAACTAAGGATTGTATTATATTCCTCATAGAGACTTGCTCCTGGTAGAATCCCTCCGTGGGGGATTCGTAGCTGGAGTAGTAGAATCCATAAATTAACCCATTCCTTTAACCGCCTTATTAACCCTTAACCGCCTTATAACACCGTAAGAAACAACAATTGGTCGGTCTTTGGTATTTTCTTAGTAGCCATAAAACCATTAAAAAGCAATCAACATGTTCAAGAAATCATTTATCACACATTGAGAGTTTTCTATATCACCAAAAAGCTCCTCCTACACATATGCATCATATTATAAAAGATTTTTGCACATGCGAGAACAGGAACGCACTTATATTCAAAAGATCTTATCTGTTATTAAGCCATATTGATCACATTTTAATCACTATTTCCCCCTAAAAAATTGCATATGTGGTGACAATTTTTTGACTTAATAAGTGAATTAAAATACAAGCTAATGTACGTTGATCCACTTTTAGAATTAACTAAACAATAAGAGAATAGGATTGCATGCTGAATGAACTAATATCAAGTGGTTCATTTATTAGAAATTATACTCCCCCTCAATAAAAGATTAGAGTGAAAACTTGGAGTGGGAGTTTGTTGAGCACACAATTTTGAAATATTTTGAATATTTCATTTGAATATATCTTGAAAAATTGTGCTCAACATGAAAATATGTAAGATATATCTGATTGAACATCATTTTCCTTAGTTCTTCTCTTAAGCATTCAAAACTTTGAATGTTTATATGACTTTGCTCAAGACTGAGAAGATATGAACTTCTCGTTGTTTAGGATTAATGTACATAGATAGACATTATCCTTTCTTTGAAGTCTGAGTCCTAAGCTGACATTTACTTAGAATTCGTAGAGGAAGTTTGAAGAGGCATGTTTTGAAATCTATTGAAACTCTCGCTCGAACTTCATTTATACACTCGTGTTAATATTAATCAACATTTCTAAGTGCTTAAATGTTATCGATTGTCGAGAGACATGTCAGAGAAGATTATTTTTGGTATTTTTGAAATTTTTTGATTTTGTATTTGCTTTTATAGATTTTATAATTTTATATTTTGTTTTCTGATAAATATATACAGAGGATTACTGTGATTTTGAAAGACGTTCAAGCTCCTATGGAGACAAACTGCGCAAGCATTAAAACTTGGTTCTCAAAAATCTCCCTCTCAAAAATTGATCCACTTATAAAGAATGATTCTAATTTTCAAAATGACATGAGGAAGGAGTGTTGAACACAAAATTTTGAAAGATTTTGAAAATCCTTTTGAAAAATTCTTGAAAAATTATGTTCAACTATTTTGAAAATAAGAAGATTCTCTTCTTTTGAAGGTAAAGCGCATTGAAGCGTACACTATTCTTTTATTTGAAGCTCAGGTTATGCACGGAGTATCATAAAACCATTCCTAGACGAACTCAGAGAGCCTCAAGTGGATATATACATGAATTCTGCCTCCAGAGTTTCAAAAACCTACCAAGAAAGGAAGTAAAAATAGGAAACGCTTTGTTTGTAGGTTCCCGAGGTTTAGAAGCACTTGCATTATCACACACAGATGTGTCAGACTCACTTTCGATGTTACTGGATGAAGTTATTTTTCCACAAAGGTCAAAAATTATTCTAGTTGGTGACCATCTAAGGCAAGATCTAGGTTTACTAGGCTTAGGTGAAGCAAGTCTTTCTTTGAACCCTACATTCTAAGGTTTCGAGGCCTTTGGCTTATGTTTCTTTTGATTTGCACCTTTTGAAACAGTAGCACTTTGTTTATCAACACGAGAATTCGTGTCATTCACATAATGAAACAGACATACTTCATGATTGGAATCGATTAAACATTGCTTACACATATTACAAACAACTTTAGATTTTTCATTACGAACAACAAGCTTAATGTTATTACATGCAGATGACACATGCTTCTAATTAGTAGAAGACTGTAATCTCCTATGTTTTTCTTCTATTTTCTCTAACTTGTTTGAGAGGAAAATACTCTTAGACTTAGAAGGGACCTTATCATTCTTAGGATTGTTCCTAGGCTGTGGTTATCTGGTCCTAGTAGTGCTTTCAACATTTTTAAGAGAGAAACCATTTGTGTTAGAGTTTACATTTTTCTTAGTGATGACATGAGGTCGTGAAACAATGATCGGTTTTGTCCTAATGATTGCTTTTACATGTTTGTTAGGCACAAAGTTGTTTACCCTAGAATCTTTTAAAGGATTAATCCTAAAGATTCCTGGAGCAATCACTTTTTCATTGTTCACAACATTTGATTCTCGAGAGGAAGGTGCCGAGTTTGAAGTGACTGGTTTTGACAAAGCATGTGACTCGTCGATCTTAGGAAGACCCTTAGATTTCGAAAAAGGAGTTACAGAATAGAGTTTTGATCCAGAAGAAGAAGAAGGTGGTTTTCCTAAAATTGATTGCTTGCAAAACTGAGTATTCACACTCGTACCTTTAGTGGTGTCCTTTTGTTCAGAAACCTTATCAAATAACTGAGCTCTTAACTTAGCATTTTCATAGATCGTTTCATGCAATTTGTTTTGAAAAGAGTCAATTATTGTTTTGGTTTGAGTCCGAGTCACATTGATAGAGTTAAATAGGTTCTTGTATGTGGTCTTAAGATGAGAATTTTCTTTAGCATAATTCAAAACCTGAAACTTTAATTCCACGTTCTCATTCTCTAGTTTCTGAGACAAAGGATCAAGGGTATCTGGTACACAAGGAGTATCCTGACTTTTACCCTTTTGATCTCCCAACTGATTGCAACCGTTTGATCTTTTGTTGCATGTCATTATAAGCTTTATCGTACGAAATTTTGTCGTATTTTCATTCTTCTTATTCTTTGTACCAATCATTTCAAAGTTTAGCATATTCATTCTACTTTTTAATGATACATTTTTCAAAGCGTTCTTTCGTACGTTGAAGCTCAGTTTGGAGATTTGATATATCTACAACAGAATTATTTTGCACAATAGAAATAATATCCGGTTTGACAACTACTCTCAAGAGATGTTGAATTTCCAATTCCAAAGCCTTGTGCTTAGCAAGAGATTCATCAGCTTCTTTTGCAAGAGAAACAATGATCCATCTTATGTTCTTTCATCATCCCTGACCCCCGGAATATGGTGGTTTTGTATCATGTAACAAGTGGTATCACGAGCTAACCGGGGGTGTTTTGTCTTTGTGTTTGTTGTTTCGTGTGTGACAGCTTATTACAACTTATTATAAGCTTATTTCGTGGGCTTATTTTCAAAAAATAGCCACATTTTTTGTTGTTCTTTTTGATAAAAGTTTCAATATCTCCTAGTGTCTATAAAAAGGAGGTTGAACTTTCTGTTTTTTGCTTATTTCGAGCTTATTACAAGATTGTTGATGAGTTTTTTTGGTCCTTTCATTTTCCAAAATCTTATCATCAGATCTGGCTTGTTCTGTGGTTTATTGTAGGTAACCTGTTTGAGATTATTTCGTCCTTGTTAGGGCTTATTTGATGCTAAATTTGCTTATCTTTGAAGCTAACAAGAGAAAGGACAAGTTTTTTTTTGCAAAACGACAAAAAATGTAGTACGGCGATTTATACCGCTCTGATACCACTTGTTACATGATACAAAACCACCTTATTTGGGGGGTCACGGATGATCAAAGAACATAAGATGGATCATTGTTTCTAGTGAGAGAAAGTAGAGAGAGGGTGGAGAAAAGTTGTAATATTAGCTTAAGAATAAGAAAGAGACACAAATAATTTCACAAACACCCCTCATAGAGAGCCATGAGGGGTATTTATACTATAAATAAAAGAAAACTATTCCTAGTTTACATAAATAAACCCTGCGTGACACGCAGTGTCCAAGACTAGTTCAATTCACGTGTAAGATGCCAGCTTTACAAAATAGTAAGGCTAACACTTCTTGTTCTTCCAAAGTAAGAGATTGAACACCCTTTAGCTTTTTAGAGGGATCAGAAGATACTTTATTTGTCACTTGAGGAGTATCTCTGATGGCAACACTAGATTGTCTTCTTCTAGCAGGTTTTGGAACAGATTCAGTTACAATCCTTGCATGAGTAGCATGGACTTGCCTTGCAGCTTTAGTTAAGCTGATAGATTTACCTAACTCTAACGTGACATCTAGATCAGGAATAATGTTCTCAGCTGCAGTTTTTGTGACTTTCTTCTTGACCACTCTTCTACTAGCAGTTTTCTTTCTGGCTGGTTCAAAGTAAGACTCTTCAGATACATCAACATCTGTCATAGGAGTATCTGTAGTCTTATTCCCTTATGAACCTTTTCCTCTGCTCTTCTTGGGAGGATTTTGACTAGTGGAGTATTTAAGGAAAATCTGATAAGATTCAGATTGCTTGATTGCATCATTCAACATCATATCAGGAATAGGTAGTCCATATTCCTGATAGTCTTCTCCAATTCTAACAAACTTGAGTCTGCTTACAATACCATCATCCTTAATTGTATGATAGTGTTGATAATTGAGGTTGGAGAGAGACTTGTGTTGTGAGAGGAAGTGATTGATGATGACTTTGGTGAATCGGGGGAATGGCATAGATTCACGTCTTGATTTTCTCTCCTTCCTGTGATCAATCTGGAAAGTCAAGTCTTCCTAAACCAGCGAAAGATAGTCAACATTTTCTCTATAGAACATGCCCCACAGTATGTTAATTCTGGATTTTCTTAGTTTGTCATTGCTTGCTGTCTTTTCAGACACTTGTTGATAATTGCTGCCAAAGTTTTCAATGGCTGATGCATGTGATCCATAAACATGTTGGTGTGCTTGTGTAGTGGACCTTTGTAGCCAAGGTCAATAAGAAAGGTGAGTTTATCATCATCATTTGGTACCTTAGTGAAATCTTCTCCTTCAACTCATGGACAAATATCAAGAATCTTTTAGAAGACATCAACATCAACTACACACCTCTTTTTGGCAAGGAGAAATTCATAGGAATCAGTGCCTTGGACCTTCTTGATGGTGTACCAGAATTGCTGCATAAATATTTCTGGGACATCTATAGAAATGGTGAAAGACTTAAAGCACGTGAAGTTCTTGATTGTGTCAATTATGACTTAAAATATCTCTTCCTTTTGTGACACGATGGTTTCAAGTCTAACATTAGTAGAGCTAATCTTGACTCTTTTTGTAGATGGAACCTATTTTTCATTACGAGTAGTCACTTGTTGAATTTCTTGTGGATTCATGATTCTGCTTAAGAATTAACCAATACAACAATTATATATCCTGATTAGCTTGGTTATATACCTTTTATATTTTGGTCGATATTTCGTGCTTGGAATGTGACCTGTCATGTTTCACTCATACATGTTTTGCTCAAGATAAGTCAAGCATGTTTCGCTCTAAAAAGATATTACATGTTTCGCTAGGAATATGTAACATACATGTTTTGCTTGAAATATGTACCTAACATGTTTCCCTAGACAAACATGTTTCGCTTCATTTAAGCCAAACATGTTTCGCTTCATTCATGCCTAACATGTTTCGCTCGCTAAAAATTACTTAACTCAGGTTTTATTAATCAAAAACCAATAAGAATTTCTAACATTCATCACAAATCAATCAAAGATCTCACAGAATCAATTACCACATGGTTACAACCACATTTTTAAGCTCAAAAACGAGACTTAGAAAGAATTCAAAAGAGAAACACATGGCAATCATTTTAGGAGGCTAATAACATATGATAAGGTACACTAAACCTATCACAAACACCCAGAGCACATCATACAAGCCAAACTTATACCATTTTCAAACTAACGCACATAAGAATCAATTTTTCCAAGCAAACAAGATCAAAGAAAGCATAAATGTGTTACAATAGCATAAGGAGGCTTATTTGAGGCTACGAAACACAAACCCACAACTAAACATACTTATTACACATGTTTTGTAAAATTAAAATTATCAAAAATCAAGATATCTTACTTATAGATTAACGAAATGAAAAACTATTTCATATGAGTGTTAATTACATCCTAACAAACAAAACCCCTCAACAAATTAGAGAAAACCTCAACCTTTAAGTTATGAACCCTAAATCGAATTCTATTGATTTTAGAGTGATAAAAGGAGATTTAGACTAATTCTTTTTACCAATAAGATGAGAAAGGTGTTATCAACGTGTAGGAGAGTACCTTTAGCCTTGAAAACGAGTTTGAATTTTTGATTATAAGTGAAGGGAAATTTGAAGAGAGAAAGTGGGTTTGGATATTTATATAAGTGTGTGTTTTAGTGTTTCGTTTGAAACATGTACCATCAACTAGCCAACTTTTAAGTTTTGGCAGAAATGGCCCTTTTTGTTTATAACAAATTTTATTTTCCTTTTAAACTTAGTATTAAGTCTAACTAGTTATAGAAATGTCATATTAAGCCCCTAAAGTTGTAAGCTTAGATCTTAAGTCTTAGTTTTTGCCATTTAGTCCCTTAAAGGTTAAATTCAATAACATATTAAAACCAATTGAGTTACAAATACATTAACTCCCATTTAATTGATAATCCATTATAGTTAAAACCTTTTTCCTTTTATTCAGAGATGACTTTTTGAAAGAATTTGACAATTTCTCCCTCTTAAATAATGTCCCGTTTTCTATTTAAAGAGCTGTAGATATTGTTTGAGTGATAGAAAATTGTTGGGAATTATTGATTTGATGAGACAAAATAAATAAAAGAATGAAACAAGAAGGACTTAAACGCAAAGTTGAAATTCTTTAAAAGATAGAAGATTTTGAAGATTCTAAAAGATCTCCTTAAGAAGATAAAAGATATATAAGATAAAGATAAAAGTTAGGAAGATATTATTTGTTTCCTAATTATATTTTTTCTTATCCTTTATAAACCTAGATGATCTTTACTATATAAAGAGACATTAGGTCGTGTAGTTTAGCATCCAGAAAAACGTGTGTGTGTGTACACTGGATCAATGTAGACATTGTTGGGAATTAAGAGCTTCTACAAGGATATACTGCTGATGGACTTAGTACTGCTATTTGAAGATTTATGCTGCTACTGAAGATTGAAGAATATAAGCTAAGTCGTTAGTACTGCTAGTTGTAATAGATAGTACTGTTAGTTATAGTTAGTACTGCCAGTACAAAATGATAGATCATTAGTACTGCTAGTTATTTTATTAGTACTGTTAGTATAAGAAGTTAGTACTACTTATGTGATATGCATGAGATATATTAGGAATATATATGCATGATCACTTAACGCGGTTTGTAAGCCCATTAGGGTTTTCCTTGGTGTATAAAAGAAACCATACGACATAGTTAGAGATACGAATTCAACATAGAAAAGTCATAGCTGTTAGGCAAAACATATAGTTGTTTTGTGAATCATTCAATATATTGTAAGTTGAGAGAAAGTTCTTGTAAGATTAGATTCCGCATAATCTTTATATATTCTATAAGGTTTCTATCATAGTTGTTTTAGATCTATCTAAGATAACTAAAGCTTTAACAAGCTAATCTAAGATCTGTTCAAAAGGGATCAACAAGTGGTATCAGAGCTTGTGTTCTGAAACCTTGATCAAGAAGAACTCTTTATTCCTACAAAAAGATGGATCTAGAAACAATCCAAAACAATGCTGTGGCAAAGTTACCCCTTCTAAAATAGGGTGACTATGAGATGTGGAGACTCAGAATAGAGCAGTACTTTCAAATTCAAGACTATGCTCTATGGGATATCATAGAAAATGGTAATTCCTTCAATCCTCTAGCACGAACAACAACAAATGCAGATGGTACCTCTACTTCAACAATACCAGGTCCTGTTACTACTGAAGAGAAGGTCCAAAAGAAGAATGATGTAAAAGCCAGAAGTATGTTGCTAATGACACTTCCAAATGAACATCAATTGACTTTTAATCAATACAAGGATGCCAAGACTTTATTTGACGCCTTACAAACAAGATTTGGTAGAAATGATGCCACAAAGAAGACACAAAAGACACTTCTGAAGCAGATGTATGAGAACTTTAATGCCGCAAGCACAGAGTCACTTGACTCTATCTTTAACAGGCTTCAGAAAATTATTAAGCAGTTGGCCATCCTGGGTAAAAACATCTCTCAAGAAGATCTCAATTTAAAGTTCATGAGAATTCTGCCTTCTGAATGGAACACTCATGTTGTGGTCTGGAAGAACAAACTAGATCTTGACTCAATGAGCTTTGATGATCTCTACAACAATTTTAAGATTGTTGAACAAGAAGTCAAAAGAATCGTTACATCAAGCTCAAATTCAGGCTCTTAGTTTGTGGCCTTTGTTTCAACTCCTAGCAGTACCAATGAAGTTAATACTTATAATGTTCAAGTTAGTACTGCTAACTCTACAGTTAGTACTGATAGTACTCTTGATAGTACTGCTAACTTAAGTGATGCCACTGTTTATGCTTTCCTGGCCAATCAACCAAATGGGTCTCAACTTGTTCATGAAGACCTAGAACAAATCCATGAAGATGATCTTGAAGAAATGGATTTGAAGTGGCATTTAGCACTACTGAGTATAAGAGCAAGGAGGTATTACCAGAGAACTGGGAAGAAGATCCTAATTAAATTGAAGTATTCTGCATTATTATTGACAAATACAGGTAGAATTGTTTCGACTGTCATAAGATGGACATTTTCCAAGGGAATGCAGAATGTCTTAGGAACCAAGAAAGCATGGCTAGAAATCAAGACATCAAGACAGCTCAAGGAGGACAGTGAATGTGGAAGAAGCTTCTCCCAAAGCTATGTTAGCTATAGATGGTACTGGATTTGATTGGAGTTACATGGCACAAGAGGAGGCTTCTACCAACTTTGCACTTATGGCTTTCTCTGATTCTGAGGTACAAAATAACAAAACTTGCTCTAAAACTTGTCTTAAAAATTATGAAGATCTTAAAACTCAGTATGATAAGTTGAGAGTAGAGCTTAGAAAGTCTGAATCTGATTTATCTAATTATAAAAGAGGGTTAGCTTCTGTAGAAGAACGACTGGTCTTTTATAAGAAGAATGAAAGTATGCTTAATGATCAGATTGCTGTTCTTAAAAGAGATGCTTCTTACAAAGACTCAGATATTAATGGTCTTGAGAAACAGGTAGAAAGACTTAAGAAAGAAAAAGAGGAAAATCAGTTTAAAATTGATAACTATGAAAATGCCTCTAAAAGTCTGGAACAATTGATTGCAAATCAAATATCTGATAACAATAAGAAGGGTCTAGGATATAATGTTGTTCCCCCTCCACTTACAGGCTTGTTTGCACCTCCTAGTGTTGATTTATCAAGTTCAGGAATTGAGAAATTTAAAGAACCTGAATTTGAAGGATATGGTGTTAAGGTAACTAAGAGTGCTAGTGAAAATGTCTCTAAGGAAGTAAAGAAAACTTCAGATGCTCCAATAATTGAAGATTGGGTTTCTGATTGTGATGAAGATGAGACTGTGGTGTTAGAATCCCTTAATGTTCAAAAGCCTAAGCAAGCTGATCAACCTAGGAAAGTTAGTCAAAACCCTAGGAACAACAGTACAAGCTGGAATACCCCAAAGCCTAAGAAATTAGGAGTTGGATTTCAGTTTACACCAAAAGCTTGTTTTGTGTGTGGGAGTTTTAACCATCTAATTAAAGACTGTGATTTTCATGATAAAAAGATGGTACAAAAACCTGTTTTGAACAATGTGAAAAAGGTGACTGGTCAAAGGGAAGTTAGACCAGTTTGGACTAATGCAATGAGGGTAAATCATCAAAATTTCTCTAATTCTAAAAGGAATTTTGCTCCAAAAGCAGTTTTAACCAAGTCTGGCTTAATACCAGTTAGTGCTGCTAGGCCAATTAATACTGTTGTGCACAAACCCTTTGCAAATGTTGCCAAACCAAGGACAAATGTTTTTCAAAAGGCACATTCATCATTAAGAAGACCTTTTTACCAACAAACAGTACTTAAAAACAGAAATTTGAGTAACCAAGTTAATACTGCTAATGTAATTTCTGTTAATACTGTTGGGAAGCAAGGGATTAATGCTGTTAAACCTACAGCATACTGGGCATGGAGACCTAAAGTAAAAATGATAAATCATGTCTACAAGAATACTGGATTTTGTGTTTGTAAGCAATTTGACTATGTTGATCCAACAGGTAGAAACAAGTCAGTAATGGCTTGGGTTCCCAAGAGAAATTAATTCTCTTATACTTGATGATGCTATGTTAGTACTGTTATTGCATTTTCTATGTTTTAGACTAACATTTGCAGGTTCTACAAAGAATCATAGTTGGATTTGAGGGGAGGATTTGATGACAGAATGGATGGTCTTTTAGTGTTGGTGTTACAACCACACAACAAATGGTCATCAATTCACCATGCTTAACAGGCATAAGAATTGGCTAGTCCATAAGCAAACGGTTTGTGGTAAAGACTTTTCAAATCCGTTCATGGTTGACAATTTACCAAAAATTGTAGGGTTCTCAACTCACCTTACTTCATGGTGAAGAGTTGGCTAGTCCAGGATCAAACAGTTCTTGGTAAAGACTACTCAAATCTGTTGATAGCTGATAGTTTGCTAAAAACTATATGGTTATCAATGCACCATGTTTTGCAATAAAGCATTGACTATTCCAGGGCAAACGGCAACTGGTAAAGAATCATCAAATCCGTTTATGGCTGGTAGTTTGCCAAAAACTATAAGTCCAATGATCCACATCTCTCAAGAAGTTATACTCTTGAAAGAGGAGAGGACAGTCTGTAACTTATAGAATTGATGAATTTATGTACCAAATTGATTGAGAATGTCACTATTTTGGAAGATGCTTTTAAGAAGACTCATACTCAGACTCTAACACTGTTTGATAAAGAAAGTCAGAAGATCGGAAAACAAGCTCAAGTTCTACAACAAAAGAGTATTTGATTTCAGAAGATTCTGTCAAACAGGGGAGGATAGTAGAAAGATGATTCATTAGAGGAGTATGACAAACTTCATGTTATGCTTGGTGTTAAACAGTTCTATTGCTCAAAATTACAACTGTCAGTACTAAACTAATCAGTTAGTACTGCTAGTTCAAACTTAGTACTGCTAAGTGACCGTTAGTACTGTTTGAGCCATAACAAAAGAGCCGTTGAGATAGTTCTGTTTTAAAGATTTCATGATAAGCTCAAATCTTTTACAGACAGTGAATATAAACTCTTTTACACTTCTTACAAAATTCCAGATTGTTAATTAATTCATCAAAATGACAACTTTGGAGTCTTGCAACAAACATAATATTGTAAATTGGGAATATATTTTGCTGGGAATGACAGAAGCAAAAGATTCTGAAGTTTGCAAGATTACAAGAGCTGATGGAACTTCAAGTTTTCATGGAGATTTTCAAGCATTGTTAAGAAGACTTGACAGACAAGATTTATTTCAACTCTACAGTTTGGTTCAAGAAAGATATAAACATCGTTCAATTGAAGGTCATGATTTAGATTTATGGGGAGATCTGAAAATGATGTTTGATCCAAATGAAGAAGATGACATATGGTTGAACCAACACTATTGGGAGTTGCTGAGGTGGAAACTACATGAATACAGTGGTGTTCATTCTTTATTCTTAGATGGTACTTCAATTCAGATTAACATGCTAGTAGACAAGAAGTATCCACTGAAGAAGGAAATCTTGAAGAAGATGATCAACTTGAAGATTGAAGCAGAAGAAGAAAGTGATATGGCATCTGAGCTTATAAAGTTTATCAAATCTCAGATTGCAGAACAGAGTTAGTGTGATTTTTCAGCAAAAGAATATGAAGATTTTTGTAAAAACCAATAAGCAAGGAAGCTAAAGTGTTTGAAAGAATCCTCTCAAAATCAAAAAGGTTTAATTCAAGAAACTTAAGATTTGAAGGTAAATCATAAGTTTAGGGGATGATTGTTGGGAATTAAAGAGCTTCTACAAGATATGCTGCTGAAGAACTTAGTACCGTTAGTTAAAGAACTTAGTACTGTTAGTTATAGTTAGTACTGCTAGTACAATGTTAGTACTGTCAGTATATAGTTAGTACTGTTAGTTATATATAGTTAGTACTGCTTATGAGATATGCATGAGTTATTTTAGGAATAGATATGCATGATCTGTTAACGCGTTTTGTAAGCCTATTAGGGTTTTTCCTTGGTGTATAAAAGGAACCCTTACGGCATAGTTAGAATATAGATCATTGATAGATAATAGAAGCAGATCAATATTCATAGATTAGTTGTTAGGCAAAACATATAGTTGTTTTGTGATTTGTTCAATATAAGTGAAAGTTCTGTGTTCATTGTTTGATTGTTTCTTCTGAGTATATAAAGGTTAATTCCGCATAATCTTTATATATACACCACAAGGTTTCTAATCTAGTTGTTTAGATTTATCTAAACAGAACATAAGATCCATTTAATTGGAACCATCACTACATTTTCCAACTTTTGTGTTGCCTGCGAGCGTAATTTTATGTATAATCTACCGATCAGAGAGCAAGAAAAATGATCACTTAACATATATGTACTGAGCGTTAATAGTAATGTAAAAGACAAACTAATGTAAAAGACAAACTATTGGGATTAAGTGAAATTAATGCTGCTTATATATTAGTGCTGTTGGTTCTTTGTTAATACTGCTATTGGTTCTTTGTTAATACTGCTAATATATATGTTAATACTGTTCGAGTATATTAGTGCTGTTAAAGAAGTTTGTGCTATTGCAGTACCTTCGATCGTTATTTTTAAGGTATGCGTGTTTTTGTAGTACATTGTGTTGTGGTTGTAGGCATGGTGATGGTGATCGTTGATAGTTGTGTAGGATGACGAGCTCCGCTGACAGAAGAGAGAGCTTGGCATCTTTTTTAAGGTACCTTCGATTGTTATTTTTAAGGTATGCGTGTTTGTGTAGCACCTTGACTGCAATTGCCAAATGGGAGTGTAGCTCATATGGTAGAGCGCTCGCATTGCATGCGAGAGGCAGGGGTTCGATTCCCCGCACTTCCTTATTTTTTCGTTGTGTGACTAAATATTACAAAACGCCACACAAACATAAAATTCATGTGACCATTAGATGAACAATAGTCACACAAAATACACATTCACTTGACTTTAAACAACATATGGTCACACTTATTAACACTTTTGGCCACTTTTGGTTAACTTGTATGTGACTAAATTAAAAAAAACATGCTTTGTGTGACTAAATATTACAAAACGCCACACAAACATAAAATTCATGTGACCATTGGATGAACAATAGTCACACAAAATACACATTTCTTCGCTTTAAACACCATATGGTCACACTTATTAACACTTTTGGCTACTTTATGCTTAATTGTATGTGACTAAATACCCAAAACAAACATGCTTTGTGTGACTAAATATTACAAAAGGCCACACTAACATAAAATTCATGTGACCATTGGATGATCAATAGTCACACAAAATACACATTTCTTCAATTTAAACACCATATGGTCACACTTATTAACACTTTTGGTCACTTTATGCTTAGTTGTATGTGACTAAATACCCAAAAAAACATGCTTTGTGTGGCTAAATATTACAAAAGGTCACACAAACTTCAAATTCATGTGGCCATTGGATGATCAATAGTCCCCCCCCCCCCCCCCCCACCCCAAGTAAACAAAAAAATTTTTTTAAAAAAAAAAACACAAATTTTTTTCTTTAATTTAAACAGCATATGGTCACACTTATTAACACTTTTGGTCACTTTATACCTAGTTTTATGTGACTAAATACCCAAAACAAACATGCTTTGTGTGGCTAAATATTACAAAAGGTCACACAAACATAAAATTCATGTGGCCATTGGATGAACAATAGTCACACAAAATACACATTTCTTCACTTTAAACACCATATGGTTACACATATTAACACTTTTGGCCACTCTATGTTTAATTGTATGTGACTAAATATACAAAAAAACATGCTTTGTTGGTTGTACATTGTTTACGGTCACTAAATTGTACCTATTTAGTCACACAAAAAACGTGGATACGGACACTAAAGCTTTCTTATGTGTGACTAACTCGAATGCGTGACCGTAGGTGACCTACGGCCGCACGACCTTTTGTCACACACGAAACTTTTCGCGTGTGTGACTATATGTATATAGTCACACATTTTTGGTGTGACCAATACCACTTTTTGTACTAGTGGTGTTTTCATTAGTTTAGATTCTTTTAAGCCAAATTCCTTAAGCATTTCTTTAATATATTTAGATTGATTAAAGATGATACCGTCTTCCATTTGTTTTATTTGTAATCCAAGGAAGAAGTTAAGTTCACCCATCATGCTCATCTCGAACTCATCATGCATGATTTTGGCAAAGTCATCACACATGTCTTGACAAGTCAAACCGAATATAATGTCATCGACATATATTTGAACGATGATGAGGTTTGAACCTTTCTTCTTTATAAAAACATGTTATCTACCATTCCCATGTTATATTCATGTTTAATAAGAAAATCCTTTAATCTATCATACGAAGCTTTAGGAGCTTGTTTAAGACCATATAAAGCTTTCTTTAGTTTATAAACATGATCTGGTTTTTTGAAGTCAATGAATCCTAGAGGTTGTGCCACATATACCTCCTCATTGATAAAACCATTTAGGAATGCACTTTTTACATCCATTTGGAATAACTTAAAATCTAAGACACAATCATAGGCTAACAAGATCCTAATGGATTCTAATCTAGCAACTAGGGCATAAGTTTCATCATAATCGATGCCCTCTTGTTGATTATATCATTGGGCGACTAACCTAGCCTTATTACAAGAAACAACTCCGTTCTTGTTTACCTTATTCCTATCCACCCACTTAGTTCCTATGATTGTCGTACTCTTAGGATGTGGTACTAGCTCCCAAACATCATTTGTAACAAATTGATTTAATTCCTCTTGCATAGTGATTATCTAACTTTTATCCTTTAGGGCTTCATTCACATTCTTAGGTTCTATAGTTGATATAAAACAAAAGAAGTTACTTTGGTTTTGGGCTTGAGACCTAAGGGTTCTTTTGTTAAGGTTTCCTGTGCCGTTTCCTAATGGATGGTTCTTAGATTCCTTAATGTTGACAATTTTGTCAACTTCTAAAGTTCATCCTTAATGTCATTTTCTAGAATTTTCTTTTCGGTAACCTTAACTACTTCTTCTTCATCAAAGTCATCATCCACCAAGGGTGATGCTTTAGATAGTGGAGGAGTTTCATTGAATGTCACATTGAGTGATTCTTCAATTTTCATGGTGTGTTTGTTTATGATGATATAGGCTTTGCTATTTTAGAAGTATCCTTGGAAAACACCTTCGTATGACTTTGGGTAAAACTTGGTGAGGTAATCTTTGGTGTTTAGAATGAAACATTTACTTAAAAAAACTTTGAAGTAATCAAGAGTAGGTTTCCTACCTCTCAAGAGTTCATATGGTGTTTTTCCTAAGATGGCTTTAATTAGGATTCGTTATGGATGTAGGTTGAAGTATCTATGGCGTCTCACAAAAACTTTTGTGGTAATGATTGTTCATTCAACATTGTTCTACTCATTTCTTGTAGTGTCCTATTCTTCCTTTCTACCACACCAGTTGATTGTGGAGTGTGTGGAGCCGAGAAGTTGTATGTAATACCATTGGCATTACAAAACTCCCCAAATTGCACTTAATTATCAAATTATCTAACGTGGTCCGTCCTAATTGACACTATTGAACATCCTAATTAATTTTGTATTTTCCTACTAAAGTTTCAAATTGCTCGAAAACCTCAGTTTTATTCTTATGAAATCTTGTCCAAGTATACCTAGAATAGCCATCTACTATGACTAAGGTGTAGAAGTTTCCTCCTTGTTTTCCTATTTTGCAAGCATCTAGTTGTTGAGACTATATTCTTAGCTTTGTGACTAGCGTGAGCTTGTTTTCCTATTTTGCAAGCATCACAAAAATGTTGATCAAACTTAAGCTTAGGTAAGTTTCTAACTAATTCCTTAGATGCCAACGATTGAATTAAACGCATATTTGCGTGACCTAATCTCCTATGACACAAAGTGGAGTTTTCTACAATCGTTGTAAGATAAATTTTGTCTTTCAGCTTCTTTCCTAATTTCATCATATACAAGCTGCTTTTCCTAATACCTCTACCTATGACTTTTCCGTCCTTAGTGATTTCACTATCTTGTTCAGAGAATATTACATTACAATTATTATCACATATTTGACCTACACTTATCAAGTTAAATCTCAAATTATCTACATGCTCTACATTATCTATATTAAGTGAGTCACTAGAGATCATACCTTTGCCAATGATGTTACCGCGAAGATTACTGATGACATCAAATAACGTCTATTTTATAGCATCATTTATCCTATTTTATTAACCCATTTTGTATAGTTATTGCAAAGAATTGTTACTTCATCGGTTATATTTGCGAATTGCAGTAATTATGGAGTACTTGGTGAATATTAGCAAAAGGCACGCATTCTGGAGCTTAAACGAAGATATTTTGAAGATTAATGATTCTAACTAGCAATACGCCATATCCATCAAGGAAGATACGACGTATCCGTGCTTGCACTCACCAAAGACAACGAAGGAAACAAGCTCAATATGCCGTATCCAGAGAAGACCAATACGCCGTATTAAAGATATAATATGTGAAGATTCTGGAAAATATCAAGCGTGGTCCCTATTCCAAGAAACCCCTAATACGCCGTATACAACCCCTTGGATACGCCGTATCGAACCAACTTCCAGATAGTATAAATAGCACAACTGAACAATCTAGGAAGAGAGATCAAGAAGGTGAATGAAAAAGTTTATGTTGCTCAGGTCGGATGTGAATAATGCAAAGGACCCTATTACACCAAAGATTGCCCACTAAAAGAAGAAGGGAAAACCCTAGAAAAAGATTACTACACACAATTTGGTTGACCTTTTCAAGGTGGGGGATATAGAGCAACAGCTCCAGGATTATATCAAAGGAACAACACAAATCCTTCGTACCAAGAACGAACGCAATCAATGGAAGATACCTTGAGCAAATTTATGGAAGAATCAGCAAAAAGACCTAAGGAAAACTCCAACTTGATCAAAGAGATCCGAGCTTCAACGGATGCTGCCATAAGGAACCAAGGAGCATCAATTAAAACATTGGAGATTCAAATCCGGCAAATAAGCAAGGTACTACAGGAAAGAAGATTTGGAAGTCTACCTAGCTCGACTGAAACAAACCCGAGAGATCAAGTCAAGTCGATTTCAACTACTATTGAAGCTGATTCATACCCGATACGCCATATTGGATCTTCCCAATACGTTGTATCATTAGTTAAACAAACCAACCTCTCAAACCTTGATTTTACCTGCTTTCTATAAAATAAAAATACAAAAAGAATCTTCTCTCAACCCCGTAGACCTTTGTTAGAGCGTGATCGAGCGTTGAAGTCTTTACAAGACCCGAACATCAGATTCTTTCTTAATTATCACTTGATAAACTTTCAAGTTACCGATAAGTTCGTCTAGTGATAGTCATGTCAAGTCCTTCGAATCTTCAATAGCCGTAACCTTTGCACGCCATTTAGGATGAAGTGCCCTAAGAAATTTTCTAACATAGTTCTTGCTAGGAAAACCTTCATCAATGCTTTTTAGACTAGTAATAAAAGTGTTAAACCCTAGCAAAAGCCTATAATTAATCACTATCCTCTATTGATAATCGCTAAATTTTAAAATGTTGAACAGAAAGAATTTACAACTTTATTTGTCTTTTCTATAACTATTTTTTTTACCTGGGAGTGATATAACAAAGTTTCCACATAAAAGTACAAATAGTAAATACTTAGACAGATCCACTACGCTTTGTTTATCAAATAGTAACAATTTTTCATCCTTTATAAATTTCGGGATTATTTGAGTGATGTGGGAAACAACCATATAGATAATAACATTTCCAAAGATCTATATCTTAGTGATTCACTAATTCACGAAGTCTATTATTCTAGAAAATAAATCCATTGATTTCAAAATAGGGTGGTGGTAGGGTGGTGTCTTTGCATGAATTTCCCTTCTAAAATATTTTTTCCAATTCCATAGATCGATTCAAGTTTTAAATTACAGTTTATTTTAAAAATCTTGGGTGACTAGGCTTCTGATACCAATTGTGGAAACTAGAAGGGGGGTAAATAGTTTATCGCTTTTTTAATTTAGTTAACATTTGTATACAAAATCGTAGATTCGAGTTTAGGTGATATTAATATGCACGACATATAACAATCACAAGGATAAGTAAATAAACAATATTAAGCTACACAATAATAAAATATGAGACCAGAAGAATAGTTAGAATGATCAACACCACAACACAAAAAGATTTATAGTGGTTCGGCAACGAAGTTCTCTCGCCCAACTCTTGCTACTCTCTAGTATCCAAACGTAGATTTCACTTCACATGTCCCAACAAGCTGCCATTTAGAGGCGGAGAAAAAACCGTACAGACTTGGCTTAAACAAAAGCCTAATGTCGAGTTCTAATCTAGCTAGAACCGATCTACCACTTACACTTGTATTTTGAGGCCTAAAATACTAACCACTCTCACAAGTATTTAATCGCCTAAATACTTACACGATATACTCGATCCAACTATTATACAAGAATATAAGAGATGAGTCCCACAATCGTAACAACGTTGTGTAGACACAATCTAAACATAAATACTTTGTATCCTTGTCGATTACGAGAAGTTCTTCTCCTGCACATGGAGAGGCTAATAAAGCTATGGATCACGTTGAAACAAACGCTTATTGTTAATTAAATGAATCGAGGTTTGGAAGAATTAGAAATATTGTATGCTGATTTAAGATAAAAAAATAAGTGTGCAAAAGGTTAGAAAAAACTGTGTGAATCAGTGCACGCAATTATAGAAGAGGAAGTGAGTTGGTGTGGAGGGACGAAAAGCTGGGTGCAAATGGGGTGGGCAGGGCTGAGGGGAGTGGAGTGGGGGTGGTGCTTGGTAGTGGCGAAATATGCCGGGGCCCCAGCGCCCAGACCTAATTGCATGTGCCGTCCCCCGGACCACCCTATCAATAAGGGGCCCCCCCGGCCCCCACCGAGGGTCGAGGTGAAGGGGGGAATGTGGTGCCACCAAAACAAACAAGAGAAGACACACAAACAAACAACACAAAAAACAACACAACCAAAAAATACACAAAAACACAAACCACACAATATAGAAAAAAAAAAATATACAGTGTATGGGTCATAGAACGTAGGAGCCTATTCCTAGTTAGCTTGTGCGTGATGTTGGGAAGTCGGGATTGTTTTTAAGTATAGACTCCCGAACACCACCACGACACTATCATCCTCACTTTTGTGTGGAGGGGGGATTAATGTCAAGTTACATTTATTTGATATAAAGCATTTCTATAATTACAAAAAATATTTGTCTAATTTATTTTTAGATGAAAAAGATTTTCTTAATTTTTATAAAATTGGGAAGAGTTAGGACAAAAACTATTTAACTTTGATCATTTAACACTAAATAAAACAATTTAATGTTTATACATATCCATTGAAGATGAGTTACGGTCAATAATAATAAAATTAAACTTATAAATTTTTTCTTTTATTTTATTATCTAGAACTCGATTTGGAACAGGCGTTTTCGTCGGGATGTATTGAAGTAGGGATTTTCTCGTGAGTATTATCGTAACCACCGTCGACGTGGACAGCTACTAAATATAAATAAACGTTTTCAACGGGGGATATAGGATATGTTTTATAATAATTGATTTGATGGTTACCCCCCTCCTCAAACAGAAGAAGTCTATCTTAAAAAAACCTTCCCCCAAAATCAGAAACAAAACTAGGATTTGGCCTAAGGCTGACCCCCTTATGGTCCCGGTGGGCCCCTAATTGATAAGGGGCGCCATGACTTGGGGCGGCTGCACATTTTGTTCCCATCTTTTTCCTATAAATGGTGGACTGTTCCAAGAATTTTTCTCACCTTTTGCACACTTATTCTTTTTATCTTAAATCAGCAAACACATTTCTAATTCTTCCAAACCTCCGATCATTTAATTAACATAAGCGTTTGTTTCCAAGTGATCCAAGCTTACCTCTCCAAGTGCAAGAGAAAATACACTTAAACTGACAAATACAAAGAATTAAATTTAGATTGTTTTGTCTACACAACGTTGTTACGATTGTGGACTCATCACATATATTCTTGTATAATAGTAGATCGAAGTATATCGTGTAAGTAGATTTAGGCTAGATTAAAAACTAGTGGAGTGGTTAGTATTTTAGTGCCTCAAAATACAAGTGAAGTGGTAGACGAGTTCTAGCTAGATTAGAACTCGACATTAGGCTTTTGTTTAAGCCAAGTCTGTACGGTTTTCTCCGCCTAAAAGGAGCTTGTTGACATAGTGAAGTGAAATCTCACGTTGGATACTCGAGGAGCAGAGTAGGGCGTAGAAGAACTTCGTTGCCGAACCACTATAAATCTTTGTGTTGTGGTTTGATCATTCTAACTCTTCTCTCTTGTCTCATATTTATTATTGTGTAGATTAATATTGTTTATTTACTTATCTTGATTGTTCATGTTGTGTGCATATTAGTATCACCTAAACTCGAATCTACGATTTGTATAAAAATGTTAACTAAATTAAGAAAAGCAAAAATCTATTTACCCCCCGTCTAGTTTCCACAATTGGTATCCAGAAGCCTAGTCACCACAGATTAATTAAATAAACTTTAATTTTGAAACATGAATCGATCTATGGAATTTGGAAAACTAATTAAAAGGGAAAATCATGGCAAATACCCCCACTATATGAAATCAATGGATTTATTTTTTAGAAAAATAGATTCGAGACTTACGTGAAATCAAAAGATCTAGATCTTTGGCATGTTATTATCTATATGGTGATTTCCCACCTACTCAAAATAATCCCGAAATTAAAAAGGATGAAATTGTACTATTATATAACAAAGCGCTGATCAGTCTAAGTATTTACTTATTTGATACCATTTATGGGAAACTATAGTAATCACTCACCAATTAATAGTTAATCAAGACAATAAAGTAGATCTACTGTTCAACAATATAAACAATTAACTATTCTCAAATATGATTGATCAAATAATTCCTTTTGCAGTTTAAACACTATTATTAACTAATCAAAAAGCACTTGATGAAGTTTTTCCTACAAGAACTATGTTAGAAAAATTCTTAGGGTCACTTCATCCTAAATGGCTGCAAAGGTACGGTCTAATGAAGATTCGAAGACTGACATGACAATCAACTATACGAACTAATCGTACTTGAAAGTTAAACAAGTGAAAATTAGAAATAATCTGATGTTCGGTCTTGTAAAGACTTCTAACGCTCATTTTCACGCTCTAACAAGGTCTACGGAGTTGAGAGAAGAGTCTTTTTGTATTTTTATTTTAGAAAGCAGTAAAATCAAGTTTGAGAGTTTGTTTGTTTAACAAATACAAACTAAATATAATCTAAACTACTGGTGATAACTTTATGATAAAAAGATGTATTTACTTAATCATGTACTACTCCTTAGATTGTTTCTCCTAATCCTGTTGCTTTGTCACACTTGTGATGATCTGTGTAAGTATTTCCTAAGTCATGAACGAATTACACGAACCCGTCGTCTATTTAATATTTTGTTAATACAAACAGCATAAGTAAGTATAAAGACTATTACAAAGGCCCCCTAATATATATTAAATACAGTTGAAATATCTTAAGAAGGATCACCATATTGGGAGTAAGGTAGTATGAAGAACTGTTACCGGATGTATCCCTTTTCTAACACACACGCGTTTCCCCAAGACGTCTATTGCTAATTTAAAAACATACGACTAGTTTTCTAAAGCCTAACAGCACACAACCATTACAAGAAGCAACATTAAAAGGATCTACAACCTATGTTTCATTTAATCATAAGTAAATACAAAGGATGGTTTAGCCTAGCATGCAATAAAGAAAGCAAGAACAGAAATCCTATATCGCACAGAACACATAAGACATAATGAATGATTAAATGATCAAAAATCTTGACTTGATTACAACAGGATTAAAGCTCAACTTAAATATGTTATTGAGCCTAAGGAATGGCCAAAAACTTTCTATAATAACAGGGTATTTTCTCCCAACAATAATACAAAGTTTACACACATAAAGACCCAAAAATCGGTTTTGTATTTATAAGAAAAGCACCGCGACGGTGTCGCTTTAACAGTCATAGATGTCGTCGCCATGTTTAATAATTCTGGAACCTCATTAAGAGGCTACGTCTGACGCTGTTTACAAAATCCCTTACTTCGTCACTTTGCAAATCACGACTCGTTGCTTTATACTGGCGACACCATCTCTACGCTCTGTATCCGTGGTATCTTCAAGATACTTTTGTGTAGAGTCCGGTAGTCTGTATGATTTCTTCCTCTAAATGAAGTCCAAAGTCACGTGTATTTCCTCCAAATCCATCCACGTGCTAAAAAACCTGAAAACAACGATAAAGCATATAGTTTGGGCATTATTTCATGATTTAAAAGGTTAATGGACCCAGTAATAGTGTATAAAAAGACACCTCATTCAAATACCCCTACACTTGGGATTTACTTAACCTTAAGCAAATGGCTTTTCCTACCAAATAATAAACAATATTGGGGCATTTAACCTACTCTTTAAAATCAGTTTACGACACAACCTTCTAGACCTCGTAATTAAAAGCATAAAAAGTATATACTAGCACCTCACATAAGTGTTTGGATTCTCTCTTTCTCTCGGGTGTATAATAAATTATAACAACTATAGGAAATGGAAAATTAACACTCATTACCTGTCATACCAATAAAGAAATTACCATAGCGTTGTAAAGGAGCAAACTCCACCTCTGGGCGCATTATTAATCATGTAATATCAAAGAGGTCTTTTTAGAGGTTTGTGGGGTATATGTGTAATGATAACATTAGTGAAACGAAAATGGATGTATACATTAGAGGATTGACTTTTACGTGTGAATTTTGGGTAAAAGGTTTTAGCTAATTATTTATACGAAATACATGCTGGTTTGGTTGCTAAGCAAAGACTCGGACAAGATAATTACAAACTCAACAAACTCCTACACCAATCACTTTGATTTTTCTTTTCTTGACTGCTATGAATAAACATAAACATAATAAATGGCATCCTGTACATTTTTTTTCACTTATATTATATAAAATATATATATTATAACGTATATAAACATATATATATATATCGTACACATTTTGCCAGACATTGCTTTAACAATAATACATTAGGGGGTTTATAGAACACCCACACTGAACTTTTACCCACAAAATAATTACAATCTAATAATGACCCAATTGGAGTGTGGATCAACATAACATGATCTTTTGTCTCAATTAGGGTAAAAATTACTTTCTTCCCTAATTTTTCAAAGATGAATACTACTATAATCCTAATCATCTCAAAACATAATTACCAAGGATAAAGACTTTAGCAACGTGTACTCAATAATTTAACTTGGGTTAAAACAATAACTGTACAAAAAGAGAGTATATAACATAGGCAGGCTAAATGTAATTTTGGGTGTGAACAATAGGTTCAAGGGTTAAAAAGCTCCTTCATTAGTGGACTACATAATTAGAAAATTACAGAACCGTCAAAAGGATAGGAGATCAGAGGGTTTCACTAATGGAGTCTTCACTAAAAATTGAGAGCGAAGCAGGGTGTGGGATAGTTAATGATCGATGTGACCATTCCTAACAAATAATAGGTTAAAACATGGTTAATCCTATGAGCCACATATCTAGCAAATCCTAATACTCCACTATGCGGTCCTCGTTTGCATTATAAAATCAAATTCTAGATTTAATACAACCACCCGTACACTCATATGTGATAATTAAATATCGATACAATTTTTAAGAAAGGGCGACAAGACTACGTACACATCCGTAACGCGAAATACACACATATGATGGCTTCGAGACCTTAACTCGAACACGCTCCAGTATTAAATTGTCTGGAAATTGAAAATGGATACTCGGACATTCCTAAATATCTAAAGACGAACCACACATTTAGGCGTGGAATTTAGGTTTTTTTGTACATGGAGTCATATAAATTACCTATCCATGGAACACTATTAATACTTGGTTTTCAACGTGTAAGTGATGCATCATATAACGTCACTATATTGTATCATTTATCTCTATCTATTTTGCCCACTTATATAATATTTTCTTATTTGTACTTAATTGCTTTAAAGTTGATAAATGCAGTAATTTAGGAGTTTTTTGTGAAGATATGGCCTAAAGGCGATATAAATTTGAGCTAAAACGAAACATTTAAAGATTTCTAAAAATTCACCAATACGCCGTACATCCAACTAAATAGATACTGCATATCTGCTCACAAGACTTACAAGAAAACGCGTTTGACCAATTTCCTAATATCTCGTAATCTATGCTTCTATATACGCGTATCCATGAAGAGTAACTAGTTTGAAGCTACAGTAAATTAAGTAAAATAGGAATGGATATCAAAGATTTATTTCGAACGTAGCGCGCACTCTAAGGAATCCAGCCCAATACGTCGTATCAACCTATCTGGATACGGCTTATCGAGTATTTTTCAGCAACTATAAATAGAAGACTCAAAAATGAAGTTTTAAGTTGGGCAATATCTAAATCGTTTATACCATACTCAACGATACGAATTTAGAAGAGAAGATGCATCACAAAGGTAAGCATGATCACGACTCCAATAGAATGACACCGTGTAAGTTTCTACTCTCTTAATCGTTTTTTCAATTCAATTGTTTGATTACGCTTGTATAATTTACATGGTTTATGGGCTAATTACCCTCAGGTATTAGCCATCTTAATAAAGTTCAAAGTTTGGTTTGTTTTAAAACGCTTCTTAAATTAATCGTTGATTGTATTTAATTATGTATTATCACCACATACTTGGTTTATGTACTTTGAATATGCGACCTATCATACAACAGGGTCTAGTGTTTACGGACCACGGGAATCTAGATACGAAAGGATAGCTTCATCCATATCGTGTCTTATATTACTAGACCAATAGGATCACAAATAACGTTATGTCTTTGTCTTTGGATTATGAGCTTAGTTGGACCGGTAGGTGACCCGTTTATGTTTCAGCAATCATGCTCTTAATTAACTAATAAAGATTGGAATAGTGGACTACCAGTATATAAAAACACCTTCAAATAAAAAGATGGGTAAAGATCCCGTTGGGCTAAGATTTAACATGAACACCACTGGCTTTATTTCTCTAAGATAGATTGATAATTAAACTAGAAGGATGCATTATGCGGATGCATTAATTTGTGACAGGGATTAATTGTGTCAAGGTCTTAGTATGATGTCCGTCTTAGTCTTAAGAATATAGCCGCTTCGAGATAGTTAATCATTGCACTAAAACCAAACAAACAAACAAACACATTTAACCGTATGTAATATGGCTAATACATTTTTCTATCATTTAGGCTGTACCCGATGAGACCATCATAACAAATACAAGTTTAACAATATGGTAAATCCTATGCCTCTTATCAAGCAAATCATAATACTCACTAAGTCGGTCTCAGGATTCATCACATAAAACAAGTTCAAGAATTAATACCACCCGTACACTCATAAAATTAATACGACTTCTTAAGAATTTTAGGTTAAGTTCTTCTGGAGTGATGATTTCACCTAAGATAGTGAACTGGCTTACAATTTTCTGAAGCCTGTTAAAGATAGAGTCAAGTGACTTTGAACTAGAAGCATTAAAGGTATCATACATCTGCTTTAAGAGTGTCTTTTAAGTCTTTTTGGTGGCTTTATTACCACCAAATCTTGCTTCTATGGCTTCAAATAAAGACTTGGCATCCTTGTGTTTATTGAAAGTAAGTAGATGCTCACTTGGAAGTGTCATCATCAGGATTCTTCAGGCTTTAAGATAATTCTTCTTTAGGATCTTCTATTCAGCAGTAACAACACTAGGTATTGTTATAGTAGATGTACCATCTTCGTTTGTAGTGGTTCGATCTACTGGATTGAAAGAGTTGCCTTCCTCTATGATCTCCCAGAGACCATAATCTTGAAGTTGAATATATGACTCTATTCTGAGTCTCTATGTGTCATATTCACCTTGCTTGAGAAGTAGCAGTTTTGCAAGAGAATTGTTTTGGGTATTTTGTAGATCCATGGTTTTTGATATAGGGAATGAACAGAGAGATGGATCTAGTTTGTTTCTTCTAAATCAAGGTTTCAGAACACCCGCTCTGATACCACTTGTAGGTTCTAATTGAATGGATCTTTTATTAGCTTAGATAAATCTAAACAACTAGATTAGAAACCTTGTGGTGTATATATAAAGACTATGCGGAATTAATCTTTATATACTCAGAAGAAACAATCAAACAATGAACACAGAACTTTCACAAAGCTTTCAATATATTGAACAAACCACAAAACAACTATATGTTTTGCCTTACAATGAAAGACTCTAACTATTATATGAATTGGACGACTATGAAAGTATATGAAAAAGAGATATGTCTAACTATGCCGTAGGGTTCCTTTTATACACTAAGGAAAACCCTAATAGGCTTACAAAACGCGTTAGGAGATTATGCAGAGATCATGCATATCTATTCCTAATTTATCTCATACATATCTCATAAGCAGCACTAATATACTAACTAACAGTACTAACTATATACTGACAGTACTAACATTGTACTAACAGTACTAACTATAACTAGCAGTACTAACTATTACTACTAGCAGTATTAAGTCCTTCAGCAGCATTATCTTGTAGAAGCTCTTTAATTCCCAACAATCCTCCCCTAAACTTATGATTTACCTTCAAATCTTAAGTTTCTTGAATTAAAGCTCTTTGATTTTGAGAGGATTCTTTCAAACACTTTAGCTTCCTTTCCTGTTAGCTTTTAAAAATTCTTCATAACTAACTCTGTTCTGCAATCTGAGATTTGATAAACTTTATAAGCTCATGTGCCATAGTACTTTCTTCTTCTGCTTCAATCTTCAAGTTGATCATCTTCTCCAAGATTTCCTTCTTCAGTGGATACTTCTTTTCTACTAACATGTTGATCTGTATTGATGTACCATCTAAGAATAAAGAGTGAACACCACTGTATTCATGCAATTTCCATCTCAGTAACTCCCAATACTGTTGGTTCAACCATATGTCATCTTCTTCATTCGGATCAAATATCATCCTAAGATCTCCCCATAGATCTAAATCATGACCAAGAATAAGATTCAAAATACCCCCACTTAGGATATTTATCCAGAAAAATTCTACAGATGGAATTTTTACTCATTCATCTTTAAGTATGATGAGGGTGCAGTGGCTGACTTCACAAACTTTGAACTATAGTGAAGTTAGTCCTATTCCCACATCACGGATCATCTCTTCTCATCCTTCAGCTCTTTATCTCGGAGATCCCACCTTAACAGTTCAAAGACAAGAAGCAAAGTGAAATAAAAGTTCTAGAGCCTGTGCTTTTTGTTAGCTATATCAAAACAAAGGAGAAATAATCTAAGGACTTCAGCATTGTTTATTTGCTTATGTTTTACCTGTTCTCAAAAAGAACCCAAGAAAAATTTCAGAAGCACTTGAAGAAGAAAGTCTGGGTTATGCAATGCAAGAAAGAATTGTTAGCAGTTCAAGATACAAAAAGTTAAGATACTTGTAGATTTCTTTTTGGGAAGAAGGCTATTGGCACAAAGTGGTGTTGATCCGAAATAAGAAGGATGAGAGAGGAGTTATGTGTCAGAAATAAAGCAAGTTAGTTTGACTCAGGACATAGCAAGAGGAAGGTATAACTATATGAGGTTTTGTCTCCTGTGAGCCCAGGATTAAACCATAAGGATCTTATTAGCCCTTTGCCTCTACATGGGCTTCATAGTCTATCAATGGATGTGAAAAGAAGATGCCCTTCCTCTATGGAAAAATTGATGAGGAGGTATATGTTCACAACCACCAGGTTATATATCCTTAAATATCCTCAAAAGTCTACAAATGGTAAAAAGCTCTCTATGGGTTACACCAAGCTCGCCAGAGCCTGTATGCTACTTTTATCTACATTCTTGTTGAAGAAATGGAAACGAGAAGAGGAACCCTTGACAAAACTCTCTTCATAAAGAAGGACAAACATGATATCATTCTAGTTTCAAGTTTATGATGAAGATAGCAACTTTGGGGTCTATACAAAGAATATTTGTGTGATTAAATTTGAGCATTAATGAAAGTAGATTCAGATGATTTAATGTGAGAGACTCCTTTCTTTCTTGGATTACAAGTCAAACAAAAGCATGATGGTATCTTATAAGTCAGATAAATATGTTCAGAAATCCTGAAGAATTTTGACTTTGCCAATGTAAGACTGCTAGTACACCCTAATGAGACTCAGAAGCCATAGTCAGGATGTAGGAAGCCATGATGTGGATGTCCATCTTATAGGTCCATGATTGGTTCTTTAAATACTTGACTCCTACTAGGCCTGATATTATGTTTCAGTCCTTGCCTGTTCTAGGTGTCAGGTCACTCCTAAGTCCTTCCCATCTAAGTGTTTTGTCAAAGAGAATTTTTAGGTATCTAAAGGCAAACCCAAACGTGACTATTGGTATCCTAGGGTCTTATTTGACCGGGAATCCTACCAGATAGTGACTAAGTGCAGGAGCAATCTTGACAGAAATCCAACAAAAGAGTTGTCATTTCTTGCAGGAGACTTAATTTTCTTGGCGAATTGCAAAAAGCAAGACCAGTGTGGCTACTTCTACTACAGAGCAGAATATGTTGCTGCTGCAAGAGTTGTGGGGCAAGGTTTGTGGATTCAAATCAATGTTAGACTAAAGGTCAATTTCATGAACACAAAAATCTACATTGATAATGAAACACCATTTTATGCATTGTAAAATACATATATACATTCCAAAACAAAGCGATAATACTATTGGAGGAACCGACTTCATAAGAGATGATATGTAGAAAAAACTTAATCAGGTGCTTAAAATTCACACTGATATATGTAGTTGATCTACTAACCAAGGAATTTGATGTTAGCAGGTTCCAGTTCTTGGTTGTTTCTATTGGTATGATAAATCCATAAGCTGCTTTTGGTTAAAGGGAGGCAATATAATGTGTTGTATAGTTTGTATGCAGTGTTAAGTATGAAGAAACATGTTAACCATAGGTGATGCATTTCAAGAGGTTTGATGGGATTTAGAGAGTCATTGCGAAGAGTTTTTGATGGTACTGAAGCACTCCTGTTACCTACATTGTTCATTCTTTGGTTGGCAACAGTTAGTACCGACAGTGCAACAAGTTATTACCGCTGGACAAAGTTGTACCAAGCAATAGAGACGTTTAAGAAAAAATAACCGCCAAGGGTACAAAGTGAAAATTGAAAAACGGTTTTCATGAATTAGGTTCTAAACCTATAAAAACCATCTCAAATGGTCCACAGTTACCTTTCGTAATCTCCTCTCAAATACTTTCGTTTATACAACCCTAATATCTCTCTCACCGAGCGATCACTTCTTTCAAATACACTGGTTGTTCTTGAATCGAGTCCTATAGCACAATATGGTCGCATATTAGAGAAGACTAGAAGAGGAATCCGAGTTCATGAGGTCCATTGATTTTCTTAACCGCAGTTCCATTCATCATGCACTTCACGTGTAAGTCATTGTTTCTACTACATTATGAATATTTTAGACGATCATGCTAAGGTCCCAAAATAATCAACAATTGTTAAGCACAATAACTAGCCAAAGTAGCTGGGCAGATCCTGAGTCTATCTCTAGAGGCAACAATCAAGAAGTGATCTTCTTTTTTTGATGATGTCAAAGGATAGGACTCATTACCTAATCAGCTAAGCATTGATTCCTATTCAACTTATAACGGTATGAGGGGGATTATAACAGTGTTAACATTTAACAAGCTTGTATTCACCCCAATGGAGGTTTTTATTTTTCATACAAGAATCATTGTATTAGTTCAAAAAGCACCTCTTGGGATCAAATTCCTACTAATATTGCCACTGCTGTCATTTGCTTAACATCTAATCAGAAGTATAATTTTTCTAAATTAATTTTTGATGGTATGCTTAGACATTTAGATGCAAAGAAGAAGTTTGTAATGTACCCACGTTTTATTTCCATCTTTTTAGATAAACAACTAGCTAATGTACCTGTACCTTTAGATCATTTTCCTGTAAATGCTTTGACAAGTAAAGTTTTTTCTTTCATGGTTAAAAAGGGTAAACATTTCTCAGGGAAAGTCACCCCTTTATTTGCTTCTATGTTGGTACAACCAACTGAGGATGAGGGTGCCCCTTCAGAAAGACCATCTGAAGCACAACCTACACCCTCTCCTATTTACACTAGTAAATTACCTGTTGTGCCACAGACTGACCCATCTCCTACTCATACTAGTGAAGTACCTGTTGAGCCATAGACTGACCCATCCCCTAGACCTTCACCTTCTACTACCATTCCTGATTCTATTCCAGAAAGTTCTGGTGGGAATCTTGGAGGTCATTCATCCAGTGATAAATCCCTTTCAGGGAATGAGGGTGAAATGACACTCCAAAGTGTCTATGATCTTTGTATCTCTTTATGTACACAGGTTTTAGATCAAGCCAAGGAAATAACACTTAAGTGAACATAATCAAAAAGCTCAAGAAGCAAGCTAAACCTGTAGTCAAACACCACAGAGCATGGATGAAGAGTGTCTCCTTGAGGCAAAGATTAGCAAGAAAGAGATCCTTAAAGAAACAATGGATGCACAGAGAGTCTGTATCCAAACAAGGGAGGAAGTTTGCCAAAGGTTGAATCCTACAAGTCCATAAAAGATCCACATTTATGCAGATTTTGAAGATTCATTGGATTATATGTAAACTACTGAGGATCTCAAATGATGTGAGGACAAGAATGTAGTGGATGAAGAGAAGAGAATGCAGAAGATGTACTTAAGTACTGCTCAACACAAAGTTAGTATCTAGACATACCAATAGTTAGTACTGACCGGATCCAAAGAAGGGTACCTAGACACCAAACAGGATAATAGTACTGAAGATCAAAAATGAAGGTTACTGATTGAGCAAAGAAAAGGTAACTGATGGAGCATATGAAGAAGGAAGGGCTACACAAACTACTCAACCACCTCACTTCTACAATATTTGTTGGAGATGATGAAACAATAGCTCAGTTCTGTCTCAATATAGTCAAGCCAAAGCATATTTCAAGAGAGAAAGGAAAAAGGTGTAAGTAGTTAAAGGATATTTAAGAAACCTGAAAGACCTAGGACTACTTCACAAGATTACATTTTGGACATTAAAGCCTCTCCAAAAATTGATATATCCAAAAGACAAAGAAAGAATAAAAGTAGAAGAGGAAGATGAATCTGAAAGTGAATCTGATGGTATTCTGAAGCTGAGAAGAATTTAAACAGCTTCCCAGTGATGATAATGCTAGGGAAGGTACAAAAGAGTGGGAAGATGAAGAAGAAAGAAATAGATTAGCTGAAGAAGAAGCTACAAATAATGCTCTCATAAGAAATTATAATGATATAAAGGCAAGAATTAAGGCTGATAGACTTCTTGCTGAGAAGCTTCAAGAAGAAGAAAGAGAGCAATTTATAATAAAAAAGAGCAACATTCTTCATGACACAATTTGCAGCTCAAGAAACATTCCTGGCTTCAACAAAGATCTGAAGCTATCAGGAACAAACCACCTACAAAAGAATCAAACTGAAAAATCAAATGGATGACCTACTGAAAGCTGGTAGTAAACTTCAAGCAATTCTGATATTTGAAAACCAAGAATTTTGAGGAAATACAAGCTCAAGTATGAAAAGATTAAGAGTGTCAGATGAAGATTTCATTTCTATGGTCCTAGCTGAAGATGAAAGACTGTCAAAAGGATAAATGAAAAAGGAAAGATTCCTCTAAAATGAAATGTCAAGAGGAAGAAAAAGAAGAAAAGTGTTCTGAAGAAAAGAAAGGGAGTCATATCAAAATGATTCAAGGAAAAAAAGGCAATAAAACAATCAGATATTGGACAGTGATGAATGGAACATAAAAAGTCCTGAAAATTGTTAACATTGAAAGTATCTTTTAGGAATAGTGAGATATGGAGAAAAAATCAGTTATTGCTAGAATTAAAACAAGTATCAGCACCAGATGGAGATTATCTGTTATCTACAGAGACAGTTGAATTTAATCTTTTCAAACATACACATGGAGGTACTTCATATCTTGTGATAGGCAAGATCTAGTTTCATCTGTATGACTTGATAAGGGATCAGTTCTCTAAATTGCATTAATGGTTTGAATGTTCTTAGGGGAGAATTGAAGATTAGGATGGAATCCTCACCAAGAAGGAAATGAATAAAGTACTTCTGAGTGGTCAACAAGATTGGAAGATTGTCACATGGAGGTTGTATGAATCATGTGGAATCTGCATACTAGAGTTTGAGGATGGAATAGTTATTCATGATGTTTTGTTGAAAGAAGGTATTCCACTATCAAAAGATTGTGATTGCAAAGGATGCATGATCTATTGAACTTGAAAGGAGAAAGTTATTTGTTGCTTCTTGATTTGATAAGATTTACTAAGCAACAGATAGATGTAAGAGAAAGGTTGATAGGAAGAAGAGAAGGGTTTGAGTGTTGGCTAACCCACACAACAAAATGGCCAACAGATCACCATGCATAACAGGGCAAAAGAACTGCTAGTTCCATAAACACGACTGATATGTGGTAAAGACTTCACAAATATCCGTATAAGGTTAAAATTGTAACCAAAAAATAGTAGGGTTTTCAACTCACCATGCTGTATTGGAGAAAGAGATGGCTAGTCCAAGGATCAAACATTCTGGTAAAGACAAATCAAAACTGTTGATATCTGAATAGTTTGCCTAAAAACTATATGGTTTATCAATGCTCCATGTTAAGTGGCAAGAAGCATTGGCTAGTCCTAAAGCAAATGGAATTTGGTAAAGACAAATCAATTCCGTTAGTGGTTGACAGTTTACCATAAACTTTAATGAATTAACTCACCATATTTTTTAAAATAAAGAGTTAACAATCCAAGAGAAAACGGCTTACTGTTAAAGAACATCAAATCCGTTTATAGCTGGTAGTTTGCCACACCAAAAAACTACAACCAACTTAGGTTAGATTGTTTGCTGAAAAGATGTTTGCTGTTTGCTGAATAAGACCAGTTTCTGCTGAAGATGGATAGTAGTATTAAAAGATCAAGAAATGTTAAGTGTTTGGATACAATCCTCTATGACTAACGAAGATAAATTATGAAGAAAACATAAAGTTAAAAAAGTTCAACATTCATGGTTTAAGAGTAGGGTATGTTTGGAATATAACCATTTTCCTAACTTAGTACCTTAATAGTCAGTATTAATAGTTAGTACTGATATGTTATAATAGACTGATAGTACAAAATGTTAAGATACTGATCATTTAGTTAGTACCGTAATAAAATTATTTTTACCGTTATAAGAGGATATGTATGAGAGTATTTTAAGGAAAAGATATGTATTAACTTTTACGCGTTTTGTAAGACACTGTTAGGTTTATATCCTTGGTCTATAAAAGATCCCTCTGGCATAGTTAGAGGAGCTCAATATATCTCAAACAAAATCATATCTCATAGATTAGTAATCCTTTACTTTACTCAAAATCAGATTAGATAAAATATAATTATTTAGATTTTATTATTTTCCATCTTAGTGACTATGAGTTAAGATTCCGCAATAACACATAGTATTCATGCCAGGTGTTCATATAGGGTCAAAAATTTATTTATACAACTTGGCTATCATCCTTTCATAGCTGCAGAGATCTATTCAGTTTTGGACTCACAATATGACTATTTGAACCCATCCCTTTAATCCCTCCTGTCCCCCTGATCTCCATGCCTACACAAAAAAAAGCGCTCATATAAAATCCTGCATCGAAGCTCGCTGAAACCACTTTGAAGCTCTCTGGCGTCAACTCTCTATACATCCATCAACCGAATATCAGGAATCAAACTATCCCAAGTCTGATCACTCTCTCAGGGGGTCCTGTTCAAATCTCTAGCAGTAAACCCGAAGTCTTTTTAGGAACGTATTATCTCTTCAGACAAAACTCGCTGTCTAGAAAATCTTTGAAATGAACTGACCATCAAATCTGATTTGACCTTCTGACTTCCATCTCCCATCCTTTCATCCATTTTACAATCACCCAAGCCGACATTTGCATACCCATATCTGATGTCTATACTCAAACACATCTCCAACAACCACAATCATTTCCACTGAATCTTCTCATATCTAGTTGTCCACTGACATAATCCGAAGTTGATCATTTGTATGCACACACTTTAAGAATCGATTAATTCGAACGGAATGAATGAGCTCATGATAAATTTAAGTTCCCTGATAGGCTATCCTTTCCCAATATTCTCTACATTCAAAGTTGTACCCACATCTCAAACCTCCTTGATAAATAAAGTATCAAAAAACCAATTTTCTCAACTTCGCAACATGATACAATCCCAATCTCCTAGCAAATTCTAACAAAGTTAGACTATGAGCACATCCTCCTAGTCTAAAACTGATTATCTTCTTTGATTGTAATTCATTATCCGCACATACTTCATCAAATTCATAAGTAGCATAGAACTCACGGCAAAGTTCTGGGTAATGGCTCACGGAAGTGTAAAAGCCCTTACCCAACCGACAGAAAAGAATACCTCCTATTCGGTTTTGACTTCCTTCAAACTATATTTTAACTATTTGATCTAATCTTGTCCCCACAACCAATTTGATGTGAACAAGCTGCCAATTGCCCGATTTGGCGGCGAGTAAATTAAGTTTTGGGAGCAAAGTTGCCAACCTAGAGTTATAACGAGAACTCTGCTTCTCTACTACACTAACTCTCCATCACAAAATTCGTGTTGAACATCTGAAGTAATGCTTTCTTCTACGTTTCAACTATTTCTAGAGCGTTGGGCACGGGATGGCCCGACTCCTGATCATATTGAACTTGCATATCTAACACAATCAAAAAACAACCAAAGGCATGAATATAATTAAGTTTAGGCAAGATTTAGCATTGTGGTAGTGTTTGATCACCTTGCCAGACATTCGAGTTACTGTTTCTGTATACAAAATGCGGCGCACCTAAATACAAGTGCGTCGGTTTTCAACTAATCAGCAAGTGACGGCGGATTTACAAACCAAAATCAGACGCACTTTCCCGCTCTGTTTTAAAACAAAACAGTCTAATAGTTTAATTTGCACAATTCAAACACTAATTCCAAATAGTTAAACCTGGATTTATTCAAGGGTTTCTGATAGCATCTCTTAATTCTTAATAACAAGGCATAATCCTAGTCCTATTCAAACTCTATTGGCATAATTTCATAATTTGCTTTTCTTTTCAAACAAATTTCATTATAAACCTTAAACACATAAAATAAGAATAGAATAAGAAATAGTAAGGAATCAAATAAACATACCCTTGGCATGATTAAGAAGTTGGTGGGTTGGTTTTTAGAATCTTTTCTTTGATTTTTATTAGAAACCCGGTGGTGTCTATGTTTTTTTTTAGTGTTGTATGAATAATTAATAGAAAACTTCTTTTATAAGCTTTGTTTCTGAAATGTCTAAAAAGTGCGGCGCACTTCCACTAAGTGCGGCAAACTTGGCCTTTTTTCTTTATATATATATTTTTAATTAATTATAATAACTTACTGTAAATAGTCCACAAAATCATTATTAATTAAATATCGTGTATCCCCGTACATCAATATAATCCATAATGGATTTAAAATACAATTGAATTTATCATAGATATGCATACTACAAAAAGTAAAATAAAGTACTGATATTCGATATAAATATAGATAAATAAAATAATATAAAATACCAAATATAATAGATAGAGAGTATTTTCCCCCTTAGATAAGAAAATCACTTTATAAAAAAATATAGTCTATCTTTCGAGAGTCGTTTCCACGGCGAGAGATGAATTGAAAAAAATTTTTTCAAGAGAATGTTTCGTTTTGATGCTTGAATGTCAAATATGTTAGATTTGGTTTTAAACTATTTTAAACTAAAAATTAAACTAATATTAATACTAAGAATAATAAAAACTACAAGTTATACAAAACTTGATCTAAAAAGATATAAATGACAAATATTTTGCTAAAGTGACGTGAAATGTTCCTTAAGTGCGATAAACGCAACACACATAGGTTATAAAACGAATTAAATACTAAAAACAAGTATCAAGAAATTAAATGACAGTAAAGTAAAATCTTTTAAAAATAACTGACAAGTTTTAAATTGCATTAAAGTAAATACGTATGCAAATTGGAAAATTCTAATGACAAATAATTTTTAAAAAACCTTTTTAAAACCGCACTTAAATTCCAAATCACTAACCACTTAGCAAACACAAGTTATTTACTCACTACTCATAACGACACTCAATTTAACAAACATAGCATTTAACAACAAAAATAAATTTACTCTAAGCATGGCAACTAAATGGACAATAGTAATAGACATGTTAAAATAAAACAACTAATAAAATGGAAATACTCGCTAAACATGGAAACTAATCTAACAATAAAAAGCATAACTATGCTACGGATAACAACTAAAGCAACAATTATAATGACTAAGCTAAAAATGGCGATAAGCATAAAATAAAGAAATAAATATATGAGAAGAAAGCTGAAAACCCGGAATTAGCTAGCTTGACCCAGAGACAATAATAGAACACAATACTTCCATAAGTGCGAAATAAAACCAAACTAATCCAAATCCCAATTCATAACGCCATACTCTCCAAACATAAATAATGCTACTAATCCGATTAACAAATCGAACCAACCCTATCCTTTTACACTCGAAACAAATCAAATCCAACGGAATCCGAAACCATACTTCGATATATCAAACCGATTCATTACACCTCAAGTCCGATCTACCTTAATCTAAATCTAACTTTGCCGACATTTGAAAAAAGTATAACAAAAAGAAAAAAATGAACGAACACTGCTGCTGTTTACCTATTCTCTCAAAAAAAAATAATACAAAAAAAAAATGAAAACAGGTGCGCCCTATCGCAAAACCCAGATCCCTTTTTTTTTCCTTATACTACTAATAAAATATAATAATGAATATAATCCCCACGTGATCCGCTCCTACCAAATGAAAAGTAAAAAAAAAAAAAATAGAAAAACAAAAAAGAAAGAGAATGAAAAGATAAGAAAAAATGCCATCCTTGTAGCTAGAGATGCAAATCGACCGGTTAAAACCGGTTATCCAGGTAGTGAAGAAAACCGGTTTTTAAAAAAAACCGTTTTTCCCTAATAACCGATTTCCGGTATTATATATCGGTTTTTTTGAAATCGGTTTGTTTTCGGTTATAAATGTTCCGAATTCGGTTTTTTTCGGTTATAAATTTCGGAATCTGTTTTTACCGTCGTCGGTTTTTTTCGGTTATAAATGTTCGGAATCGGTTTTTATACCGGTTCGGTTCGGTTCGGTTTTTTTCGAAATTTAAAACTTCGAACATTTATTTAATAAACTTGTTAATTATCAAACATTTAATTAAACAATACACCGGAAACATACTAAACAAATACAATCATAAATTTTTATTTGCACCGGAAACATACTAAAAAATACAATCATAACTTTTATTTAAACAATACAATTATACAACTAAAAATATTTAAATCTAATATAAATATAAAAAGTAAGACAGTCTTAAAAAAAAACATTTTTCCCTTTTTTTTTTTTTTTCCCCCATTTTTTTTTTTAATTTCCACGTGTTTTTTTTTTTTTTTTTCTTATTTTTTTTTTTTCCCCCCTTATTTTGTTCCTTTCCCCTTTTTCTTTTCCCGACCCCCTTCCGAGCTTCGGCATGGCCATCACCCCGAAAAGAATATTAGTGACTCAAGTAGTCAAGATGTCGAGCTTCGCACTGCAACAACCCGTTATACTCAATCATTAAATCTTCCTAAAATTCGCTTCTAACATCTACGTGTTCAATATCTAAGTCTTCAAACTCACATTCATCTAATTCGGTATTCGGAGGTGATATCCCTAATTCAACTTCTTCTCTTGCTATAGTTTCTTCAACGTCTTCTAATATCGGACCTTCCAACGATGTTTCATGTTGTACCCTATCTACTCCGTCCAAATAATCTTTCAAACATACACATACTTTCCACGAACGGGGGTTAGACGTGACCTTCTTATCCGGATATAAATTATAACCGTAATAGAAAAGACGGCCCGATTCGGAAGCTACACAGTCGAAGCTTGGAACCTTTAATAAGTCCACTGAGCCATAGCGGAGAAAAGTTGGAAATTGGATTGACTCTTTCTTTCACCAAGCCAAAATGTCAAAGTATGTAAACTCTTTCGGAATGCCTTAAGTATTAAAGAAGTTTAGCCATATTTTGTCCCAACTCGCTTTTGGGGCCGATGTTCGTTGACGCTTTGTAGCGTTCTAAAATAAACTATTATAAAGGTTTATATTTATGTCACTTGCCATTCGGAACGATCCGCCCGCATTTGATCAACCAATTGGGTTTTTTGTATTTGATCCATATTTTTGTTGCATAATTCCCAAATAATTTTTAAAGTTACGTTAAATATAAAAATTTTGGGAGTTTATAAGTTGGGGTCCGGTGTCATACCTTCCTTAACCCAAAGCATAAGACTAATTGTACAATATTCTTTTATTTAAAATTTCTACCCTCCCAACATTTAAAACATGGATTAAGTGCGGGGGGGGGGGGAACAAGTAAAAACCAATAGGTAAATTAGCAAAATATTTACAAATATCTTTTTATAACATATACCAATTTTCCTTCTAAACATTTGAATATGTGGGATTTTTAATTCGTCTAATTTTTCCGTCAAAGCATAAATTTGATTTAAAACTCATGAGCTAGTTGGTAATAAACAACCCGATAATATAGTTGTTGCCTTTGCCACGTATAAAAACTGTGTAAAAAATAGTGAAATCATTAGTAAATCCCAATCTGGTCGCTTACGAAACGGACTTATTCTAATAACACGTGTTCATTAAAACGTTTAAATCTCACGTTGTCGTAATATATTTTCAACATCATGCAAGTAAATTCCACCTAGTATTAATATCATAGCAAGGCCTAAGAGGTTCTTCAAAACCACATTGTTACGAAAACTCTATAGTTCATTTGTCGTTCGTATACTCGCCTAATATATTACTAATAAGACCCCTAAATTTCCATCCTAAAACTATCATCACATATTTTTTAATGCCGCTTGCACGGATAAATTTATAACATGAGCAACACAACGGGAATGAAAAAAAAGACCATCTAAAACGGGTTTTATACGTAATTTTAACAAATCCATAGCTCTAGTATTATTGGATGCATTATCTAGTGAAATCGTAAAAACTTTATATCATAAATTATATTCAATTGAAAGTTCTTGTAAAATTTGTTCTTAAATTAGATCCCGTATGAGTATAACCAAATATTTAAAAAGCAATTGTCCGTTTTCGATAAAAACCAGGATCGGATTAAACCAATGAGCCAGTAACGGCTAAATAAGAATTTTGCCGTACCAAGTGGTGCGTCCAAGTATCCGTAGTTATATAAACACCATAATTATAATCACGAGAACCACAATAATATCTTTTTTTTAGGCCGTGTCACATAATTTAAAAGCATCACTTCTAGAGTAGTACGACTTACATGTAGATACGCGGTTGAGAGCCAGCCTTGTTGATGATCTCCCTAAATCTTTACTTTGTCGAAGTGGTTGAATGGAAGCGGCTTTGGTTGAATGACAAACTTCGTAAAAACGCCGTTGTCGAACCGCATCATAAATCAAATATAAAAACTTGACCCAACCGCACCAATTAAGTACCTATTGTGACGTATCCATTTTCGCTAACCGCATTACAACCGCTCTTATGAGTCCGGAGTGTAGAGTTGGACCCGGGGTTATAAAATTTCATACATTTCTTGCAACGCGCCTTTTCCACCCCATCGATCATAATACACATATCGTAATTAGACCAAACATCGCCTTTCTCGTAGTTGGTCTAATTCGCACCACATCTTCATTTGTGTAAATTTTTCGAGCAGTGACTAGTAGAAACGAGGCATTATGGAATGCTTGTTTGATTGTGAGTTTTTTCCATTACACGGGAATTGAGAATTTAGAGTATATTAAAAATCAACGATAGAAGAGAAAAAGATAGATTTAGTGAGTGTTTTTGATGGTGTTTTCAAACCCAACACCAGTTACATGTATATTATAGTACTAAACCATTTAGCCCTACAAATCTATCACAAAACAAAAAAAAAACACAAAAAACCTAAAACAACCGGCTAAAGCCTTTATTTATTTTTTTTTAAAAAAAAAAAACCGGTTAAAACCGGTTTAAATCGGTTTTTTTTTTAAAAAAAACGCGTAAGTTTGACATTAATTTGACCGGTTATTTTAAAACCGGTTAAAAACCGGTTTTTTTGGAAAATTATAAACGGCTATTTGACTTAATATTTTAGACAACGGGTTTTTATAACCGTTTAAAAACGGTTTATTTTTTTATTAAACCTATTGACAGGGTATAAAAAATTAAAAAATTAAAAAATTAAAAAAAAAAAAAAAAAAAAAAACCGGTAAAAACCGGTTTTTAAATAAAACCGGTTATAAAACCGGTAAAAAACCGGTATGGGGAAAAACCCGATAACCGGTCTAACCGGTTCGGTTATATTTAACCGAACCGGTTATAAAAAAACCGGTTTTTTAAAAAACTGGTTTCTGTTTTTCGACCGGTTTTTTAAAAAACCGGTTTTGAATTTGCATCTCTACTTGTAGCTGCGTCCTTTTTCTTTCTATATCTTTGTCATGCGTTTTTTGTACGCAGTTATACCAAAATTGACTAAGATGCATCCTGGGCTTAGATATCATTTCATGGACTATATAGATTATAGCTGGGCCGAGTACTAACTTTTTATCTTGGGATGGATTTTGAGTGGCTGGGCTTGAAGTCTTGTTAACTCAATATAAATATGGGTCGGTCCGGCCCTTATAAAGGGTAACGGGTCGGCCCAATAAGATATGAAGGCACTGTCGAACTTGATTTCTCGTGCTCTCTTTATTCCCGTGCTCGATTTCGTCCGCTTTTGTCCTTTTTTTTATATTCGTACCTGCACATACACAAACACAAAAACAAGCATATATTTGCCATTTTAATTATGTTTTTGGTCTTTTGGGTTCGTTTTCACAAGGTAAAAAGATATGAATAAAAAGCGAAACACCAAATTTCCCCCATAACTAAAGTATTGCCGTGTCCTCACGCAATGTAATAAATACGCGCTTAAAACTAAAAATTACAATCCCTCCAAACTAATCACCTTGAAAAGTAGCAAAGTGCTCATCTAAAGGTATTAAGGAATCAATAGTTTGAAAAGCCCCGTTTTTACCAATTTTTTTTAAATGTATACACTTATTCCTACTAATATTTTTGATTTTTTTTTTTTTTTTTTATTTTTTTTTATTTTATTTTAGCAACTAACTAATTTATTTGACTTTCGTTATTTTCATAACCGTTAGGGATCATAGAACAAGATGCACTTTAATCCTAAAATGCCCCAAAAAAGGATAAATTCATCGTTCCCTACTTTTCACTTATTCCAAACCAAGCTTAAAACAAAATCACCGTTAAGTACAAGTATAGATGCTAACACTACTCATATTTGCAATTTGTAAACTTTTCACTCCCGACAATTATTATATTTAGGCGAATGTGCTATTTCGAATTTCAACCATGGATCAACGGTTTTTTTACCCCACCCCCCCAAAAAATCCTAGCCTTCACGTTCCACCCGAGAATATTGAGTTTGAAGGCGAGATCATCCCATGTAGCGACTTTCGTCTCGGCACATCCCAACCTCATCGGCTAAGTGACCGGGCTTTTGACACCTCACGGAGACTAGTATCGGGACTCACGGACCTTCGGTTTCAAAAACTCTTAGGTTTCTCGTTTACACATATCTTATTCAATGTAATCATAAAATAGTCTTAGTTCAAAAGCATATTTAAATTTAATAAAAATAATTTTCCACTTATTAAGCAATATAAACTTATTAAACCTCGGTCCTTTAGAAGGCTGCAACATCGGCCACGCCTCCGACAAGATGAAGCAAACATATTTCGACCTTGGATTTTTTTTTTTTTTAATTAATTTTTTTTTTATATTTTATATATATATATATATATATATATATATATATATATATATATATATATATATATATATATATATATATTTTTTTTTTTTTGCTGTAATCATAATATATTACCGGTGCCTTTTATCTCGAAGCCACATCGATAGCGAGTCGACAAGAGGTTATTCTACTTATTATGACACCGGCCCCCGCCTTATATGAAGACTTCAACATCGGCCACGCCTCCGACAAGATGAAGTAATCTGGCGGAGATATTTATTCTACTTATTATTTTCTTTATTTATTAATTGCGAAGAGAAAATTTCGTTTTTAGAAAATTTAAGTATAAATTTGAACTAAGACTAAAAATATTGATACATTTCAATTTCAAAAATTATTGATTTAAGTCTAATTTTCAAAAGTAGCACGTATTATTAGTCCGGTTAAGAGCTTATGTAGAAAAGAACAAATTACATACATGAAGCTCTTAAGATTTTCAAATAAACCTTGTTTAGCATCCAACTTTACTTAAACACTATCATTTTTCCTTCATTCACGAAGATTCTCGAATGCTTAGACTAAAAAGTTAAGGAACAAAGCAAGAGCTCAACAACGCTCGATCAGGGTCAAATTTTACGTCTTAAAACTAACCCAGCAGGAAAGTCAAAATTGTGACAAAACACTTATTTATTTATTTTTTGGAAATTTTTTTTTAAGTTTTCTAAATTTTTTTTTTTTTTTTTTTTGTATTTTTCAAAAAATTTTGGTGGTAAAAAAAACGGGCTTACGTGAGAACAACGGCTGCAGGCATAAACAAAATCGAAGATCCCCCCATACTAAACTAAACATTGTCCACCATGTTTTAAAGGGTAACCTACTCATACTTAAAGCCATTTATGAATTATGCTAAATATAAACGTTAGTCAAAAGATTAGGATAATGGATTCCTTCCCAAAATTGAAGCTGAGGATGTGAAGCTCGAGTGAAAGAAGACATAACCGCAGCACGAGAGTTCATCACAATCCGGAAATTCCTGGACAATAAACACAACAAAAACACAAGCAAGAGCTAAATAGAATAGGCGAGCCTCATACAAAACAACAAAACACTTATTCATTACTACTAGCAAACATTACTACTACTCACGATAATACTTTAGTGATAAACATGGTGCCTCCCACGAAGCGCTTGTTTTTAGGTCCCTAGCTTGACACCCAATCCCCCAACATGAGCTTGTCAAGGGGGATAAAATGGGGATTACTTCTCCTCTGAAGCAAGAATACCAGTATTGACAACTTTGTTCTCATTTTCGGATGAAAATGGAAGCAAAGTGTCAATCACCGGTAAAGGAGGATCACGGATGAATGAGAAAGAAAATTTATCCGGTGATAGAAATATCATAGATTGGATTCCAATGAATATCCCTAGAATGAAAATCTTGTTTCTAGTTCCGGAAGGAAAAGAAACTACAAGGTCGGATCCGAGGGAATCACTAGAAATAGTGAAATCTGAATCCAGATGAAGGGTGGGATGGGTGGGTAAAACATTAGGCACATGAACTCTCGGTTCTCTTGTCGGATTATCAAAAATATCCTCCACCACATTCATAGTGAAATTGCCCAGCTCGGGCTCAATCTTAAAGTAGAAATGATCATACTCCGATGGAGATATGATGTGAGCGAGTTCACTGGCGAACTCCTCATGATAAAAGTCACTCCTATCGGTAGGAGGAAACGGATTGATCGAAAGATCAAAGATGAACAAATCATATTAAGAAAAATCAGCACCACTACTCTTCTCTTCAATATGATTGTCATTGAGATAGAAAGCTTCATAATCCGGAAGAGAATAATCAGAAAGAATAGTGGTACTGCCACTACTCTTCTCTTCCAGATTAAAGCAAAAAGTTTCAGATTCGGGTAAAGAATTATCAAAGGTGTTAGTCTCCTCCAAGAAAAAGTTAAGAAATGTGGAGGGAGACTTGGTCACAAAATCGGAAGATGGAGGTGGATTAGAATTAATTGCTTCGATCTTAGCAATGAGAAGATTGATTTTCGATAATTTTTCACGAAGAATATCGTCCTCAATCTCTCCATCTTCCGTGTGAAAATCCTTCACCTCCTCTAAGCTGACGAGCTCAGAATCGGGAGGTGATGCCTCAACATAATCGATGTCGTCAATAGAGAAAGAATCGTCATCAATCGAAGTAGAATCATCGTTAGAATCGGAGAAACCCTCAAATTGATCTTTTGAAATGTCAAGAGGCGGAGAATTATCACGAAAAGGCACATCACACATTTTGTCGGGAATACCCTCGGACTCACTTGGGATTGGGACAAGGTCCTCAACACTAGACTTTATTACTTCGTCCGATTCCGTTGCCGGAATAGTGTCGAGATGCTCATCCTCCATTATGAGAGAGTCAACGGGCTCCTCGGTTGATAAAACGGGTGTGATTGCAACACACGGAGGAAGTCCAGAAATAATAATATCTTTCATCATCGTAGCAAATTGGAATCTTCCAATATCGATCTTTAGCCGCTTGATCTTCCGCAATTTGCTTTTCTTCTTCCTTCTTTTGCAAATATTGACCAACCATATCACATATGGATGTCATTTGCTCCATAAGCTTATTTTGAGAATTTAGAAGCTCATTTTGAGCATTGAAGATTGATATGACGTAAAAATTTGTGTGTTGAGTTCGTCAATCAATAATTAGAATTATAACACGGATTAGGTTCGTAATAATTCATCGGTTGACATTGAAAAGTCTCGTGAGGACCCCCACAATCTTCACAACAAGGATATTGTTGTGGAAAACTCGGTGAAGTTTGTGGAAAATAATCAAAGTTTTGATTGAAACACGGGTCCTGATTGTAGACAAACGGGACTTGAGGTGGACAATCATAACCGTAATGAGAATCGTTCCCACATAACTCACAAGAGTATGGTACGTATTGGGGTTGTAGAGGGTGGTTTGCAAAACTTGGAGAATCGTTAGAAGAGTACGGAGTTGAAAAATTGATTGGTGTTCCATTTCCAATAGTACAATAAAAACAAACTCCATCATATTCATTACAACCACATTGTTGGCACGTACCCAAAAGACATTGTTGTTGCAAACTTTGCAAATTTTGTAGGATCTCATTAAGGTTTTGATTGTAGCATGGTTCCGGATTAGAGATAATCGGAATTTGCGGTGGACAATTGTAACCATAATGAGCACCTTTCCCACAAGACTTACAAGTACATTGTTGACAAAAGATATCGTCAGACAAATCACCACACTCGTAACAACAGTGATGGTCAAATGTGTGTGATAGACTTCGTTGAAGATTTTGACAAGGTTCCTGATTGAAGACGAATGGATATTGAGGTGACACTAACAATGTAGTATCGTCATCGGATGACCTCGGAAGTGTCTTAAATCTTGAAAAACTTCTCAAGGTCTTTCATATTTTAGAGCACATAGTCTACAATATAGACCATGAACCGGGTCTCCACAATTGAGACAAATTTTTTCAAAAATAAGGGGTCGTTGAGACGAGTCGGGTACGGGAACAAGAATCTTGTCTTCAAGACTCCCTTTTGAACAACCACAGTTTCTAGTGTACAAAGCTCCACAAGACGAGCATTCTTTAATCGCGTAAAGGGGATTTAAATGATAGTCGAATGACGCCATAAGAATTAAACAATATAGAGGGTTAAGAAAAGAATTAAATGGATAAGAGGATAAAGAAGAGAACGAATTAAACGAAATAAGAAGATAAAGGAGAATATTTTTGAAAAACTTTTTTATAAAAATAAAAATATTTTTGGAATTTTTGATATTTATAAAAGAAAAGGAAAAATAAAAATAAAATAAGAATGAAAAATATTTTTGGATTTTTATAATTTTTAATAAGTACGAAAATAAACTTTCCGAAGAAAGGATCTTCAAGGCACTAACTACAAAACACAACGTAAAAATCGTACAACTCTCCCCGGCAGCGGCGCCAAAAACTGATTCGTCGCGAACGACTAGTCGAGTAATATAATATAAGTAATCACGTCGGATAAAAATTACTTTAGGGAAAGTAATAGTCTATCCTCCGGATGTCGTGTCCCAACGAGAGATGAATTTGAAATCCACGAAAATGTTTTCAAAGTTAATGCTCGAATGTCTTTTAATTTTTTGGCTTTTAATTAAAACTAAAGATAGCGATAAATTAAATTACACTAAATAACAAGCAAGCTAATAAGATGAAATATATATAAAGAAAAATATGCTTGTCAAGTAAAAGTGAATAGATTCTTAAGTGTGAAGTTTTAGTTCTTAATGATGAATTAATTTCCGTCAAATAAATCGTTTCCTCAAAACATTGGCTTAATATTGAAAACAACTTTTATCGAGAAATTAATTACTAGTTTAATGTGTACTTAATCTTACGGCTTTTGCCCGTTCGACTAAGTAAAACACTAAACTAAATAAGTTTTGCAAATTGTTAATCACTAGTCACTTGTTAAAGTCCACACTTAATTCACTATTCACCAACTTACTTTACAAGCATTAAAGAAAACTACTCGCTAAACATGGAAACTAAGCTAACAGTAATAAGCATACAACACCCACAAACCCCCCCCACACCCCCCACCCCCCCCCCCCCTCCCTTAAGGATAACAACTAAAGCAACAATAATAATGACTAAGCTAAATATGACAATAAGCATAAACATAAATAAATAAAGAGATAGAGAAAAGATGAAACCCGGAGTTAGCTCGGCATGACTAGGAGATAACGACGACTCCATCAACCACGAAACTAATAAAAATCAAGAACTTTTTCTAAATATAAAACGCAACTATTTCTTATAAAAATCTGAGATACAAATACTAAATATTGTTTAACAATGGTGATTTTTGTTTCATCTAAATGAACCCACGAATTGAAATGCAAATGGACACACTAATGGATTTTTTTAGAGATAACGTAAATAAGATGAAGTAATTAACTAAAACATTAAAATTAAAGCTCGAAATTAATAGAAATTAAACATAAAATAATAATGATTAAAACCTAACTTGAACAAAGATTTAGTGCAAACTTTTAAGATTAAGCTACATGATTTAAATGTATAAACTGATAAAGACAGAGAAATAAAGAAAGAGCAAAAAACGAATTGCGGCGTCCGCTTGATCTGCTACATCCTCAATTGTTGTTGTTACCCAAATTCCCCAGAAATTAAAAAAAAAATTTATATCTCCCAATGATAGATAGCGGCTCCAGGTCATAACATCTCCCAGTTTTCATCTCACCAAGTATCAAAAATGTAGGTTGGACCGCTGGGCTTGGGCCTACTTCTGAAAGGTCTTGGTATCCCTTAAACTTGGACTAGATAATAAGTTATGGGTCGTCCGACCCTATTATAAATGTGCCGCCGTCCTAATAAGAGATGAAAGCACCGTCAGACTCGAATTTTCGTGCTCTTTTTAAATCCGTCCTCAGTTTTGTCCTTTTTCGCCTTGTTTTTGTCCTTTAGTGAATATCCGTTACCTGCACAACACAAACACAAAAACAAGCATATATATGGCATTTTATGTGCGTTTTTTGTCGTTTAGGGTCGTTTTATCAAGTAAAAGGTATGTGCATTTACACACATACCAATAGGCTTAAGAAGGCTCTCTATGGGTTGAAACAACTCCTCGCGCGTGGTACGATCTATTGTCGAAGTTTATGCTCTCTCAGGAATTCTCTACAGGAACCGTGGATCCCACATTGTTCATCAGAAGATAAGGCAAATATATTCTCTTAGTACAAATCTATGTTGATGATATAATCTTTGCGTCCACTACACTTGAATTATGTGACCAATATTCATTAATAATGTGTTCAAAGTTTAAGATGTCGATGATGGGCAAAATATTATTTTTCCTAGGACTATAAATTTCACAAAGTCCCAGAGGCATCTTTTTAAACCAGTCTAAATATGCTCTAGAATCATTGAAAAAATATGGTATGGAATCTAGTGACCCCGTGGATACTCCCATGGTGGAGAAATCAAAACTGGATGAAGATCCACAAGGGAAAGCCGTTGACCCTACACACTATCGTAGAATGGTTGGCACCCTCATGTATCTTACAGCCAGTAGACCAGACCTAACCATTGCTGTATGCATGTGTGCCCGGTATCAGGCAAAGCCTACTAAAAAGCACTTACATGCTTTAAAAAGAATCTTTAAATACCTACGAGGATGAGATCACAGCTTACCGACTATGGTCTTGGATTCAATAAAATTCTAATGTACTGTGATAACAAAAGCGCTATTGCCTTATGCTGCAACAATGTTCAACATTCTCGATCGAAGCATATTGACATCAGATTCCACTTTATCAAAGAGCAAGTGGAGAATGGAGTAGTAGAGCTTTACTTTGTCAACACGGAATATCAGCTAGCGGACATCTTCACTAAACCCCTATGCAGAGAAAGAATTGAATTTCTGATCAACAAGCTGGGAATGCGAAGTTTTACGCCTGAGACACTGAAACAGTTGGCAGATGAAGCTGAAGAATAGTGGTGGTACCTATTCTGATATCCTTGTATCATATGTATATATATTAAAAACCAATAAAAACCAAAAAGATTTTTCATTTTTTAGAAAACTTTTATAAAATCAAAATACAAAAATATAAAATATTTAAAACCAAAGAAAAAATTAAAAAATGAGAAAAATATAAAAAGAGGTAATAATGGCATGTCTTCTGAAAATCGATAACATTTACGGTCTTAGAAATGTCATTCAATAATGATACGAGGCTGTAAATGAAGTTCGAGCAGAAGTTCTAAATGTTTTCAAAACATGCCAAAAATGGCTTGCTATTATTTCAGATAGCAACCCGGTCATCATCTTAAAGGCAAGTATTTCAAAAAGAAAACTTGACCTCTCAACGAGAATTTATTCTCGGGCATGGTCTACTTTATGACCATGCAAAGGCTTGTGTTTACTTTGCAACACAACCCGTGCTTCCTATATACAAATTAGTGTACGTGTCAGTGCATTTATTTGTCAAAAATAAGATAAATCCTTATTTTTTTATTGGTAAAAAGTTGTCTCATTATGAACATGTTTTCAGTAAATCACAAAAAAGATTTTTCAAAGCCAATTCAAACCACTCAAACAATGACTAAAACTCTTTAAATATAGAAACGGGTCATTATTTGGGGGGGGGGCAAATTTTCATCAAATAATCTTTTAAAACGGTCTTTCAAATTAAGTCACGAAATAAACGGATAAAGTTTTTAATAATGACGGATCACAATTTCAGGGGAGTTAATGGATTTTAACTACACAAGCTTTAGATGTCATTTGTTTCAAACTTTAGGGACTTATTTGAAATATGAGACCTAGTGACTATATGCTTTAAACGACATTCGATCAATATTGCCAACACCTCATAGTTGTAAAAGACTTAGGATTGTTTGGAAATAATCAACTAGTTTAATAGGCCTGAAGTTTGATTTTTCTTACGGGATAGATCTAAGCTTAGTTATACCTCAAACACGATCTCAAGTATGTGTGCGTACAAGGTTTTGCTGATTCCGAGGTGTCGAAACCAGCAAGGGGAAGGAGTAGATGTATACTTGATAGAGTCCATGACCTTCTTTTGAAGTCACCTTCTTTGAATTTTAGGTTTTTCTTTATTTCTTTCGGGTGCACTATTTCAATCACATGGTGGAAGAGACATCTCTTCATTTGTCAGTATGCATCATTTGAGTCCCTAGGAGGAAGTGTTGGGAGAATAATTATTTAAAACGTAAGAAGTTGGTTACTAATTCAATAATGCTTCCTCAAACAGTTAATCACTAAGCTTATTTTTAAAAAAAGGGAGAGTAGAATATATTGAGACAAAAGAGTTACACATAGTTGGATAACTATTATAGATTCATTTAGTTAGTCAGTATTATGCAGAAAGAAATAAGTACATTTGGGACTTAGTTGACTTAGGTGTTATCATTTCGACTACTTAGAGGGAATAAATGTGACATCCGGGACTTAGTTGTCTTTGGTGTTTCAATTTATATCACCACTATCGTGTAAGGAGAAAGAACGGACATCCTGGACATAATTGACATTTGTGTTACAGTTTATCGAATTAATTATGAACTTTGGATAGTTTGGGGCTTTTTTACATCAAGAACTGTTGAGGCGGCATGCAAGAAATTTTTAATCTCCACAAGAAAGGATTGCTGATTTAGGGGAAGCTAAGACACGTTCCAAGGAGGATTATGCGGAGCTTGGAGAAATTTGTTGGTGGGAGACAGTACGAGGGAGACTTTCGGCTGCTACAAAGGACCATATGATTTATCATATGATGTCCTCATCATAATAGGTCAATCCTTGTACGTAATTAATAACTTGTGAAACTTGTATATATGTAGTGTAGACATTATGGTGATATTAAAGAGTGCTCGAGTACAAACTTTTCAAGAATTTCTTAGTAAATTCAAAAAAATTCAAATTATTGTACTCAACACAGCCTTATACACCCTCAAATATTGAGGGGGAGCATTAAAATGTTCCTTTTTAGTTAATGTGTAACATTTTATCCCCGAAAGTTTAATCAATTGATATCCAAAATATCAAGGGATTAACATTTTGGATAAGGGGAGAAAATGTGATTAAACTGAATCTAATTTATATTGAAATGTGATCATATAAAATGGACTCAATGCACTCTACACTTAGCATGTACTACGATTACGATGCACATGTTAAGGGGGAGCCTTTTAGTGGTGATGAAAAACTTTTAAAGTGTAAATCTTTTGATATTTATATCAAACACTTTTATTGAACTTTTCAATGATTTTGGAAGGATTGGGATGGAATGCCCAAATGACCGACCATGTACTTAAATTTATGGAGTTATAAGGTGGTTAGGCATAAGTATTCAAATCCCATAATCCAGCCAGATGCGGAGGGATCTACCCAGAGATATCCACTAGTTAGTGTAGAAGTCCTTAGGTATGATACAAAAGGAGAAAAAAGTAAGAATCGAGAATAATGC